>LUCH01001213.1:80922-96313 GCA_013368495.1 Paragonimus heterotremus | reverse complement strand
CAACGATGCTGACGTAGTGGCTATATATATATATATATATATATATATATATATATATATATATATCGGGGCATTCTAATCCTTTTTTTCCTGTGTATGGAAGGAAACTGGCTCACTTAGGATTATGTTAGACAAACGTTCTGAGAAAGGTGGAATTGTGTATGACGTGGTGCTTGGAATTTGCCCCACTCTGGTTGCTCAACGGATGGCGTCAGCAACGTCGATATTTTCACGCATTGCTTTTATGCGCACCATTAAATATTGAAGTAATCTATGCGTCGATTACTGTTCACTTATTTTGTACGAACATGGCAGACATGTTGTAACGACCCAGAGACGTTGACAATAAGCCTGATTTTCGGTCAGTTTTAATCCAATCGTTGACTTGTACGGTTTGGTCAACCCGCTGCTGAGTCATACTCATAATCCTCCCCATCATCATAGCAGCCATGAGCTTGACCAAAAGGTACCGTGGCTCGGGCTGCAGCTCACTTCAGCAGTGACGTGGAATATCCTTGAAGAAACCGCTACTAAGAAGGTTGAAAATTATTAAAAGAACACTAAGCGGAAGAACTAGAAATGGTATGGATACAGGTACACCATTGATTGCGACACCGCCATCTCGGATATCTATTTGAGTGTTCACGAGGACCCCAGTCAGGCAGTTGACACCTATCTACTTTGCTCAGCGGGACAGTCAGGCTCTCCATAGTCCGTGACCACGTTGTTAGTTAATCACGACGCGGTTTTACCTAACTGTTGGTAGTCTCAGTATATAATGTCCGGTACACTAAACAATCACACGACATACGGGGTACGTGGTCCAACCATAGCAGGCTGTGCAGCATGAGTAGTTGATCAATTAATCGTGCATTCCGAACGTTCCGGAATACGCGCCGGTGAGCGGCCACATGGCTCACGCAATCAGTCCATTTAGTATGGGTTATTTGGCACAGACAACGATAGTCAAACATCTTCGTTGCGAACAGGCCACGTTTCCGAACGATAAAGCAAAATGGAACGCACACAGGCATTATATACCCTTCCTTTCAGCGACAACCGGACGTCTTTTCGACGCCACAGATGATGCAGTTTGGCAAAGGCAACTCGTGCCTTTGCAATCCTCGTTGATATCTCATCAGCAATATTACAGGCTGACGAGATAGTTTTACCCAAGTATGTGAAACTGTTCACATTCTCAAGCAGATTACCTGCAATAGAGAAAGTAGGAGTGGAAATGCCCCAATCTTGAAGCAACACTGCATTTTGAAGGTGCAAAGCGCATTCCATACAAACCAGCTCGGTCGCTCAACCTGTCCAGCATGGTTTCCATGTCTTCGGCAGAGGGGCTAAGTAAAACAATGTCGTCCGCATACTCCAGATCGGTCAATCTAGCGCCAGGAAGAAGTTCAACTCCAAGCACATTGGATTCGCGAAGGGCACCCTCCAGAATGTTGTCCATGACGAAAGTGAACAGGAAGGGGGAAATCGGACACCCTTGACGAACACCACTAGAAATGATAAACGCCCGAGACAGTTGCTTATAAACTCTTATCGCGCTTGCGGAATGATCATACAGTGATTCACATTTTTCCTCTGGCGAGGAAGACACTTCCAGAGAGCGTTACGAGCAACTGAATCGAAAGCAGTCGTCAGGTTCGAAAAGATCAGGACCGTCGACTGTCTATAAGAGTGCCGATGTTCCAAGATCCATCGCAGTGTAAATGTGTGATCAGCGTACTCTTGACCGGACCGATATCTTGCCTGTTCTTTGCGTATCTGACGTTCTCTGAGCTTAGTTAGCCGACGTAAAATGAGGTTATTAAGTAAATTGGATGCAACAGATAGTGGACTGTGCTTTTCACATAGACATCGGGCCTCCGTTTTCGAAGCAGGCACTACTGTTGATGGTCACCAGTCACGAGGTAGCTCTTGAGATTACCAAATCGCCCGGAGGAGTTTCGTCAGTTCTGACAGCAACTTCTCCCCCTATCCTTCAAAAGTGGAGAGAGATCTAGTCCATGAGTCTTGTTACGCTTCAATAACTTGAGCTCTAGGACCACTTCTGCTTCCGACGGAAGACCGTACAGAACGCAATAAATGATCATTCTGATCTCGTCGTCCACATGGTCTGGTTGAGGCCAGCTGAACTGTTCCTCAAAATGTTCTCCCCACATTTCAATTTGACTCGATTGACTGGTTACATGCGGAACCTGTTTTTCACACAACGTCTCACATGCACTCGACGGCCAGCGCTACCACAGATCAAGGAAAAAAGGCTTCTGCTGTTCGCAGACGGTGCTCACGGTCTTTGCGCAATTTTTTGGTCAGTTTGCGTTTATGTTCTCGACGGTCGTCGTCATATTCAGAACCAGGTTGAATCGAGAGACGCCTGTTCATAAGGTTTATCGACGTGACAGAAGACGAGTTCTGTCGCGAATCAACAACTCCTTCGAATCATACCTCTTCAAAGCAAGTTTTCATAGCTGTTGCAATTTGTTCCCAATGTTCGTTAGGATCCCTCATCTGTCTCGAACTGGGCAACTTGTCCACCAACGCTTCCTATTAAACGTTCATCATACTCTCCTTCTACGAATGTCAGTTAGGTACCTTGCGTTTACGAGCATGTCCTGTGGGCATATGACAAAACAAAAAAGGCACACACAACAGGCGATTGTTCTGAAATGCTCCACAGTGGTGCCACCTGTAACTGACTGTTGTATGATCTAACTGTGTCCACGGCTGAGAAGCACACGAAGGTCTCCAAGTAACAGTGCTTCTTCCAGTGTTGGAAAGCAGTGCTGGAAGTATAGAGACCATGGGATGCGCACAGCTGAAGCAGTCTTTCGCCACTGTCAGTGCGTTGCGCCTGAACTCCAAGCATACCTCACAATCGCTTCTGTTTTGGAGAAAGATGGCCAAGGTGAGCATTAAAATCAGCCGCTGATGTGATTATATGAGTGTTTAATCCGCTTCAGAAATTCAACGAGGGCGTGGTAGGACGCATCCTTGGTATCATCCGAGCAGCTATCCGTCGGGGCGTATGCCGATATAATGAATATACAGCGTTTTTCCGACTTGCATTGACCGATTTTAATCGATGTATCGAGTCTGACAACACACAAGTTACTGCCCATTGGGATCCCGCCGGGTATACATTGCTCTACTCTGGAACTCAGTGCGATTTCCACCCCAGTTTGACCACGAGATTCAGCTTCAGCGTTACCGGAGACCTTGAGAGAGAAGCGCTTGGAACGACAGCTATCTGGAGGTGATCTCAAGTGGATAACGATGCTAGAATTGTAGACTCGCGTCGTTGACACACAGGACGCATCGAACTTCAGATTTGGGAGAGTATTTGTCAAATCAACTTGCCGACCGACTTTTGGAGAGCGAGGTACTTGGCATTGATGGCTTGCCTAGCCCGGGCGCGCAGTGAACAAGACATTAATGTCTGATTCCGAGCACTGCTGCGCGCCGTGGATGTACTCGAAGCTACATCAAGCTTTTGAGAGATAACAAATGTTTTTCGACCGTATGGGATAATACGCCGGCGGTCACGGTCAATCGTTAAGCGATCGGAGTGCTTTTTGTTTGAGGGCACCTTTTCTAACCTCCTTCTTCCTGATACGAAGGACAGCAATGTCACAACTATAAAAATATTTCTGCCGTATGCCTCTCTACCTAAACACTGTTATGCGGTTAGAAGTGAGACATACAATCGTATGAGTGTAACTGTTTTTCGTGTAACTGCTCCTCTTTGGCCTGTCAGACAAGGTTGCACCTGCAAGGACCGGAGTCCTAGTCAGCATAGTCCGCCGGATCAAAAAATTACACAAGCCTTACCATCTCCTCAAGGTAGCAGTATACGTCGAGACAGAGCCATACTAATCGGATGTGTTTTGATAAGTGACATGTTGCTTGTTCCACAGTAACAGTCGTTATGTACAATGTGAGGTAGCTTCAGCAGACATTATCTTCTGCTTACAAGCTAACATATCATGAAGACTGGTACTGTAAAATGTTGACGTCTTGTTTATCCTCGTCGTTCGCATACATAAAATAGTCACCTGTGTGTAGTTGCCTTGTAGCGACAAAACAACTGCGACTTTCATAGATTGGGTTGCCTATACGCGAAACGAAGGTAGGCTGAACGCCGTCAGCTCCGCTGAGCTAACACGGATTGCGTCAGCATATTCTGGATACTGAGAGTCGGGCGATGCTATTTGGCCAACATAGTTTCATTGAATATCACTGACTTCGTTTGGATTTCGTGACAATATACTGAGCGACTAATGGAATCTGCCAGGTGACCTTTCTTGAAGACGTCAGGTTTCTGTGCTAACGTTGAGTTTCTAACGTTTATTGTGCCATTGCCTTCAATAACCACCCGGGTGGGTGTTCAGCCATGCACTATCGTAAGTCCTGTTCCATTCTGCCAGTGTGACTGTGACTAGTGGATTAAATGCAAGATGGAAAGATCAGATGTATTACGGCCGGAACAGTCTGCCTACTGAAGGTCAGCATAAATGTTTTTAAAAGGTGATCGAAACTTGCAATTTTCACCTTGGATTAATCAATCACTTTTAAAAGTGTGTGATTTTGGTATGGTGCTCACGACGAGTGGGAATAAGCGGGTTGTCAACATCTCGTGATGTCTGTCTTCTCCGTTTATCGGCTGGATAAAGGCCATCAGATACCTCAGGTTTGACTGATTGCATGCTTGTGCAACATCTATGGTGAACGGCATCATTGATTTTTTCGCTTAAATTCCAACCCTTCTATCACTTTTAACCTTTATGTGTAGACAAATCTCCTCCTCCATGGTATGTGACTAAGTAAGTTTAACATAAATAGATCAAAAGTCACATCTTGCTCGTTATTGAAGCTATCGCAGTTCGCCGTCTCCTTTGTATGCACATAAACTACTTACGAACGTGTTCAATTTATAGTGATTACGCGGTGGCATCGAGGATGTTCGCAGCTTAGCACAACTCGTTACGTGGCACTTTGTGATACAATGCGGTTCTGATTTCTTCTGTCTGTCTTATATAGCTGGTTGACGACTGATGCTTATAGTTTCAGGTATAATCTCGTACAAGCTTTTCCAAACCTCGAATCTGCCCAATATCACTTCGACACCGAGTTATTGTGTGTTTGCATTACTGAAGCAGCGAAATCTTACTTGTTCCTTCGTGTTCATGCAAATTTCCACCCGGATTGACGGTTTCTCATATTTGTAACTTCTGTTTTTAGGGTTGGAGTCCTGAAGAACGAGCGAAGTCCAGAAGTAGTTGCGGTTATCGCTTTGGCCGCTCTTCACTCACGGCGCATCATCGCTCGCTGTCCGTCTCTCCAGCTATCCATTCCGACCCGGAGCCGAACGTGAACTGGTGGCGGTCTGCTGTTGACGACGATTTCAGTGAATGGAACACTTGTCCTGAGGGTTATGATTACGTGGACGCAGAACGAACACGAGCACTACTGATGGGGGATGAACGTGCACAGAATTTGCAAGTCTATTCACACCAGATACACCGAACACATCAGAGCTTGACAAACTGTCTCTTTGGCACCGATGATGATGACGATGATACGGAAGAAAGTGGAGCAAGCGCTGACGAAGAAGATGAAGAGGCGTCCGGTGGGTTGTCCACTGATGATGGCGATGATTTGACAGACGTACGCTGGGGTCCCTTACGAGAGTTTATGTGATTCATTGCTAAGACTGATTCATTTTTGTACAAATTTCATTCTTTTGCCAGATTTTCTCACAGACCTCCGTTAATCAAAATACATCTTTTTATAACGATCGGGTGTTAGTATTTGTGAAGCAGGTTTTTTTTAATGACAGACGCAAAACCAAAACAGTCCAATGATTATCTTTTTTTATGCTCTTGCGGTAGTTCAGTAATGAAAACACACCCGTCTCCCTGTTGTTCTGCTGCCTAGTTCTAGACAGTTCGACAGTCTTCAACTCGTGTGTTTCGTTTTTTTTTATGTATATATGTTTGTATTCCCTATCATATAAAATGTACCAATGCCTAATCCGATTTTGTACTCTTTTCACGGTCAGTACCCTCTCTTCTGTTTCCTCTTCACATTATTTATCCGTCTTTCCAGTTTACATTTTGTCTTTTGAAAGTCTCCGTTTGTTGCAAACAATTAAGATTTTATACTATCCGGTCAAACAGCTTTCCCACAACCACCTCCTGTTACACGCCTGTTGATCAAGAATACTGTCATTGATATGTGTATCATTACAGTAAATACTGTACACGTTTGTGAGCCGAGTTTGGTCGTGTGCATCTTTAAGCTGACAAGTTGAAGATCGGTAAATGGAATTATTCACGGCTGACTCGCTCCCATGTCATACTCATCTGGTGTTGCACCGCACAGTGTGTGGGTGGTACCATAAATAGTGTAGCGTAAGCCGTTTGCAGTTACTTGTGAGTCTGATCACTAAGTCAGGTTAATTCCTATATGGATGCTTCAGCTGTGGATATAATCCGTGGCAAAACCATAAGGCTGTCCAATCTTTCATTGTTATTTTTGTCACCGTATCCTACAAAACATCTACTTTGTTTGTAAGGTGTAGGCGCCTTGATGTTGTATGTTTGAATATAGACGTAGCTATTGTTTTTTAGCGGTTAGGTCCCCTCCCCCTTTTTTCTTCTCCCTTCTTAAGCATGGTTTGTTTCTTCGTGTTTGTGTGACAGTTAAGCTGTCTATGATGATGAGCCAACGACTCGTTATCATGAAGGTAAGTTTTGTAACATATGTTAATTCTTAGTAATTGGTGAGTAGTAGGGGATCAGTTGTGGGTGATGTTCAATCTATATGAATTCTTGATAAGTTATTAACGAAGATTGCAAATGTGACCGTCGCAAAATCACGCGGTTACCTTCATCTACCTGATGAGACTATCAGAACATACTTACTTTTGCTTTGAAATTCCAATGCACTGCTTCAGCATATACCTTACATGTGAATAGGGACATCCCTCAACTTTGCAGTATGTCTGTACATCTTAGCATTGTTGAATACTTATCGGGTGAACAAGTCTGTCTGGTTTAGAGTTGAACCAGCCAGTCGAACGAAAACATTTTGAGGGGGGAAACCACGTTCTGACGTCAGTCGCATGTAGTGAGGCAACAGTTTCATATACAGTTATACTCTCTTGCGTTCGAATTGCAAATCTCTTCCTAATCCAGACTGGCTAATTTACTTCACTCGGAGTATGCCCACCCCAAATGAATGCCTCATCGCTCGCCTATCACTTACCTTTTGAAGGCCACACCAGCACAATCTACGCATCGAAACCGCCAACGTTGAATTGCTCCTCATCCCAATGTGGGAGCGCATTTCCTTTCGTATCCGCGAAAATTAAATTCTTTCAGCTTAGAAATACATAGGATGACCTTGAAGTGCAATTTTCTATTTGGGCAATTTGTCCTCCTAGATCGAGATGGGCAATTCATGTTAACAGATGCATATATATATATATATATATATATATCACAGCCATGAACCTGACCAAAAGGTACTGTGGCTTGGGCCGCCGCTCACCTCAACAGTGACGTCGAATATCCTAGAAGAAAAAGTTACTAAGAAGGTTGAAAATTATTAAAAGAACACTAAGCGGAAGAACTAGAAATGGTATGGATACAGGTACGCCATTGACTGCGACACATCGCTATCTCGGATAGCGTTTCTAACCAGCGGTTTGATTGATCACGAGGACCCCATCCAGGCAGGCGACACCTACCCACGGTGTTGGTTGACCACCACGCGGTTTTACCCAACTGTTGGTGGCCTCAGCACATAATGCTCGGTATGGCTAACGATCAGATGACATACGGAGTACGTGACCCAACCATCACAAGCTGTGTACCGTGATTATCTATATTTCTATATATACAGCTTGTTTCTGTATAATTATATATATATATATAGTTATAGCTATATATACATATATATACCTCATTCGTCCCATATACATATATGGGAAGATGTAGATTGATACATGTGTGTATATATACGTATAATTATTATATACATAAAAATTATATGCATATATATATGGCGAATGAGTTATATATAGCTATGACTATATATTGATATGGGAATAAGCCTTATATATATCACCTATTTCTATATGTGTATATACATGTTGAAAATAAATTGCATTTCATGTATATATATATATTTATTAGGAGAATAAACTTCTGCTTGAAATATATATTTATATATACGAGAAGGCTTCAGATATGCCCACATAGGAACCACTGAAGGAAGACTCAGTGGACCTCACCTGTTTAACGCCAATAGCTACTGCAAACCAGTTTACAAATAGACGCAAATGAAAAACTTGAGCGTAGCTCATGAAATCATTTTGTGTGTCGCCCTGAATAGCGCCATAGGTTCTTTCAGTGGGTACTGGAAAGTACTGTTTGTTTATCCTCCTGCATTGGATTGGTCACGTTGTATGGTCCATGTTGTCGCAATCCACACAAGTTTAGACCGGTTGAGACTCTTTGTAGTTGGCACACGAGTGATGGTACCAACCGTTGCATTGATTGCACCGTACCCAGTGCACGCTATCTTCATCTAGGTCAACAGAGTCCTCCTTCTGGAAGCAGATCTGACAAACGTTGCCGTCTACAGGTATTAAGCACGCCGCCGTTCGAAACGTTCCCGAACTTCGGTTTTGAACTGCATAAGCGTACCCTTAGCAACTTATGCGCGCTGTTTCCATGTGATCCCCGATTACCTCAATCTCCGGCTGTTCCTGGTCAATCACACGGCTTTCAAGGTTACACTTCCTACGCTTACTGGATGGAAAATTTGATGCTTCTGCGGAAGCCACGGGCGTTTGGCTTAATTCATCCGACACACGTAATCTTGCTAGTTGGCTGTACTTCGGTATCAACCCTTGGTAAATGTGCCATGGGAGAAATGTTGCAATGTGGGATGTTAGAGTTTACTGTCAAGCTTTTCTTGACCACCGGTTCCTAGCAGCTCCTTCGGGGTCGAAAGAGTCATGCCACTCGCTGTCGCTGTCTATTTTTTTCTTCGGCCATAAATTCTCGAAAGATGATCGGCCGCTTATCTGAACAACCTCTCCACCTGGGATTGAACAGTGCAACAGAAGGTCAGGAGGGCTCGACAGTAATTCATTAATCTCTTTGCAAGGCAGCAACTAGTCTACGATTATTAGCAGCACTCTCACCCTAAAGTGACGGGTAGATCTTGGCAAACGTCCTCAGCATTTCTTATACAGTCCAAACGAGGATTGGACACAGGCATACAAACCACGGGTTCATCGCACTGAGAAGCCGGATTTCGGCTTCATCATTGGCTGGCAACAAACACCGACTTCTATCGACCAAACTAGAGAGTAGTCGGTCACTCAAACGATACACAGCAATCATATGGCGACAAGGGGTTATCCACTGGGATGAAAAGCAACAGTCACACTTATTACCCCCTACGATATCAATATGGAAAATGCGTTCTCTGTTACGGCGAACTTCCCACGAACCTTTTGCATACGCTACATCTACTATCGTTGTACTGTTGTAATGTTTAACGGAGACATCCCTGGCATACTGTGACAGTGGTTTTAGAATCACTGACAGATATTCCAATCCCAGCAACGGCTCAAACAATCTCACGTTCAGTGTTCATTTTGCACTGGCGTTCGTCAAATACATTATTGCTACGTTCGATGATATGCTGGAAAAAAGCATACACACTGGACCGTTCAGAAAAAGCACTTTTTATGTGTTTGTTCTCGTTCTCCACACGATTGGTGATGTGGTTTCCGAACAGCACGGTGGCCTTAAGATTATGCGAGGCCCAACCACTCTTACAAGCAAGCCAAGTATTCACCAGATATTGGTACGCTTCACTGCTAACAGACTTCACGGTCTGCAGCAAACTATTAGATTGCCCTCTGTTGCCTGTAAAAACCATATTACGGGTCCACTGATACAAACGATTCTTCTAGTATTCCCTTAAGCCTACCAACCGACGATATCGCCTAGACACATCATTCACTAAATGAAAACGACAAAATACTATTGCACACTGTGGCTACACTTCACATATTGGCCTCCATTGTGCTGCTGAGCGGTCAGCAGTGAGGGTTCGGACGGTAGACATGCAAGGCAGCATTTTAAGTGTGCGCTCCAAGACTATCCTATAACTGGTAGTGGTCTCGTTCGGCATCAGTGCGTAAAAAAAACGTAAAACCCACTCTAATCACACCTAACAACATACCATACCGTAGTATGAAGCCGCCATAATTTAGCTGATGAGTGGCATCCCCGGAGAATAACATTCCCATACCTGGGACAGCTGAAAGACACTTTTAGGTACGAACATAACGAACCTAAGCACTTTCTTTCGCACTAGAAAGCTATAACTGCCTTCCCCTTTCAATAAGTCTCACAACTTAATAATTTCGTTACGATAATCTAATTTGGTGTGTCTAGTTTGGTGTCAAGTGCGTCCAAGTTACTCACTGGCCTTATTTTACGTCGGCTTACTAAGCGCAGAGAAAGCCAGATACGTGAAGAACAGGCAGGATTCCGATCTGGTCGAGGGTGCGTTGATCACATTTTTACCTTACGACGGATCTTGGAACATCGGCACTGTTACAAACAGCCGACAGTGGTCGTCGTTTTGGACCTAAAGGCTGCTTTCGACTCAGTTGCTCATAAAGTTCTCTGGAGCTGTCTCCTTCGCAAGGGAGTACCAGAGAAATACGTGAATATGTTGAGATCACTGTATGCTCACTCTGCAAGCAGGGTGAGAGTTTATGCACAACTGTCTCGGGCGTCCATCAGTTCTAGTAGTGTTCGTCAGGGGTGTCCGATTTCCTCCTTCCTGTTCACTTTCGTCATGGACAACATTCTGGAGGGTGCCCTTCGCGAATCCAGTGGGCTTGGGGTTGAACTTCTTCCTGGCGCTTGGTTGACCGATCTGGAGTATGCGGACGACATTGTTTTACTTAGCCCCTCTGCCGAAGACATGGAAACCATGCTGGACAGGTTGAGCGACCGAGCTGGTTTGTATGGAATGCGCTTCGCACCCTCAAAGTGCAAAGTGCTGCTTCAAGACTGGGGCACTTTAACTCTTACTTTCTTCATTGCAGGTAATCCGCTTGAGAATGTGGACAGTTTCACATACTTCGGTAGCACTATCTCGTCAGCCTGTAATATTGCTGATGAGATATCAGCGAGGATAGCAAAGGCGCGAGTTGCCTTTGCCAAACTGCATAATCTGTGGCGTCGAAAAGACGTCCGGTTGTCGCTGAAAGGAAGGGTGTATAATGCCTGTGTGCGTTCCATTCTGCTTTATGGTTCGGAAACGTGGCCTGTTCACAAAGAAGATATCAACAGACTTGCTGTGTTTGACCATCGTCTTCGCCAGTTGGTCCATATTAAGTGGACTGATTGCGTGAGCAATGTGACTGTTCGCCGGCGCGTATTCGGGAATGCTCGAGATGCGCGATCAATTGGTCAACTAATTACGTTGCACAGCTTGAGATGGTTGGGTCATGTTCTCCGTATGCCAGCTGAGCGTTTACCGTACCGGGCATTATATACTGAGACCACCAACAGTTGGGTAAAACCGCGTGGTGGTCAAGCAACAACGTGCTCACGAAATATGAAGACCTTGACAGCTCCGTTGAGCAAAGTGGGTAGGTGTCGCCTGCCTGGATGGGGTCCTCGTGATCAATCAAACCGTTGGTTAGAGACGCTATCCGAGATAGCGATGTGTCGCAGTCAATGGCGTACCTGTATCCATACCATTTCTAGTTCTTCCGCTTAGTGTTCTTTTATTAAATTTCAACCTTCTTAGTAACTTTTTCTTCTAGGATATTCCACGTCACTGTTGAGTTGAGCGGCGGCCCGAGCCACAGTACCTTTTGGTCAGGCTCATGGCTGTTATGATAATGATGATGATCCTAACCCCATATTTCTTGTTCACATACAACCTGCCTTCCCGAGCATTCTAAAAGTGATTCGTCATCTCACACACATGCAGTTCATCATGAGCAGCCAGTCGTCAATTCCTGGGATGTACATCAGGCTTACCAACTCGAAAGTCATGTGGGTGGAGCAGGTTCGACTTTTCGATTCGATAACGATCAACACGATAATGTACGACCCAGGAAGCATGACATCTGTAGTGTGCGAATCTGTAATTGGTTATTGTATCAATTGGATAAATAAACATTACCGTTTAGAGGGTGTTTTCCGATGTGTACAATGCACACACTTGTACACCACACTTCCATACGGGCAGCCTGGAGATAGTTCTATTCCCCTATGTTTCGCGACTCGCACAGTTGGTGGCTTGAGACGTTAGGTGAGATGGCGGCTAACCGAGCTCATCGGCGTGAATGTTGTCGTTGTTTGGCCGAGTTGTTTGTGAACTAAATGCAATTAATGACGTGGGGCAGTGAAAGCCGTAAGGAAGCTATCTTGCTGATGACGCCTTACTTTAACTTACAGCTCGGTTGTTTGTTTGCAAGGTGTAGGCACCTTGATGTTGTATGTTTGAATGTGGACGTAGCTATTTTTAGTAGTTAGGCCCATTCCCCTTCCCTTCATTTTTTACTCTCTTCTCATATAGGTTTTTTCTTTCGTGGTTGTGTGGCAGTTAAGCAGCAGTGTGAATCACTGATTTATTAGTCTATGACGGTGATGATGAGGATGTTTCTTCGCACTTGTAGCTGTCTGCGAAGTGTTAATGAAAAGGCTTATGCAAGTTCCTCGTTGAAATTCGCGCAAGTCTTCCAAATAACCTTCGAATTCCAGGTACCTCAACTTGAAAATCCTTCTAAAGTTGCTCTTATCACTCATCGCCATGCTGATTCAACATACGGAAGTGATTTACCCGAAATGGACCACGCAACCAATAGCTGGTATGAGATGATGTCACGTTAATTGAAATATGCCGTTTTCCGCATATTACTTACAAACATCATTTGTACTGTTTTACTAACACTTCAGGTCACATTCGTCTCCTCGGAGTTTCTCAACAATTCGTGTACGAAAGGAAACGCATTGCAATCCCTACAGTACACATTCCTACCGTCCTATTTGTCAACTAAGTCTCGACACAATTTAAACGATGCTGGCTAGATTGAGACAATTTAACCTCATCGTTTATCGCTCAGTCGGACAGGAACAGATTTGTAATGTCATGCTCACGTGGTCGTCACATAGTAGGCTGTGCTTCCTACGACCCCGATTTCCTCTCTATCATATATCATGGATAAACAATCGATCGCCATGAGATTTCATGCTTCGAAAACGCGAGCGACTTTCGGTTCGCAATGAACCGGACCACTTGGTAGCACTTGTTTTGGATGGTATTTTGTTGCAGCAGTGATTGAGAAAATTTTGCCAAGAAGTTTGGGGAGGAAGTGCTTGAGAAAATAATGCTGGATCCAATGCTGTTAAGTCAGACTGACTTTTTTGGCTTTTCACTTTTTTCTGGTCTGAAACTGATCAAATTAGTGACTAAACCACAAGCGTCAGCCAAACAGAAAGACCCTCGCGTGATGGGCTCACCGTCTGAATAATGTCCTGGCTTATCTGTACTCGTTCTATCATTGTATCTACACATTTTTACTGGACTGAGGATGAGCGTTCTGGCACATTATTTCCTGTTTTCTCGTTTAACTGATCATGTTGAAACAAACAAGCCGGTCGTCTAATCTGAATGCGCGTAACACTTGCGGACTAACTTTGGGTTAAGGTGGAAACACCAGGGGACAGCGTTCTTCCGAAGTAGGGATTCCATCATCATCATAGACATCAATATATCAGTGGTTCATACTGATTCTAACAACGGTCCTATAAAAGGAAACAACACAAACAAGTACGAGTCGAAAGCCCAGTAAGCTATGCACAGGACTTATACAAACAAAAACGGTGCCAACAACAAAGCAACTTGTCCTGTGATACGAATCAGATTCAAACCGTGCGCGCTTGCTGGTTTTGACTGCGCGTTACAACGGTTTTAGTATGATATCACGCTCGACTGTGTCAATTACTTTGTGCACACGTAGTTCACATTTTGTACTTCCAGTTCATTTAACGAGCGCTCGATACGTTGAATCAAATGATGCATCCACTTGCCCAGTACAAAACTGTAAACTGCGTTCAGACATTAACTCAGCAAGCTCTATTAATTAATGCACTACATGTCGAGGGGAAGAACGCGGGTTTATCGATGATTGGTTGTTATACGAGGCAGGACAGATTAAGAAGTGGTAAGAAGCGTTACATCAGGGCTCAGTCAGTTGATACCCCTTAGTTAGGGGCTACACAGACCCTTGGTTCTGCAACGCAGAACGAAAACCCGACGGTTGGAAAGCATACAATGCGCATTCCTTCGGTTTCACTTTACACTACACCCGGATCTACACTACTACCTCGACGAGGTGATAAGGCTTGTGTAATTTTTTGATCCGGCGGACCAGGACTCCTCTCCTTCCAGGTGCAATCTTATCTGACAGGCCAAAGAGGAGCAGTCAGACGAAAAGCAGTTACACTCGTAGGATCGTATGTCTCATTTCTGACCGCATAGGAGTGTTTAGGTAGCGAGGCATACAGCAGAACTATTTTTATAGTTGTGGCATTGCTGTCTTCCGTATCAGGAAGAAGCGGGTTAGAAAAGGTGCCCTCAAACAAAGAGCACTCCGATCGCTCAACGATTGAC
The DNA here is from genome assembly GCA_013368495.1 of Paragonimus heterotremus. NCBI lineage: Eukaryota > Metazoa > Platyhelminthes > Trematoda > Plagiorchiida > Troglotrematidae > Paragonimus > Paragonimus heterotremus. The sequence goes on along the minus strand of LUCH01001213.1, from coordinate 81,568 downwards.
CATGACCGCCGGCGTATCATCCAATACGGCCGAAAATCATCTGGTGCCACCCAAAAGTCCGATGCAGCTTCGAGTACATCCACGGCGCGCAGCAGTGCTCAGAATCAGACATTAATGTCCTATTCACTGCGCGACCGGGCTTGGCAAGCCCCTCACTGCCAAGTGAGTCAGACTTCTGAGTCACTGTCTCTGGGTAGGGTCCACCAAGAAAAACCTGTGTCCTGTTATCTCGCAGGTCAGACTTTTGAGTCAGAGATTCGGGGTGACATCCCTCAAGTCAACCCCCTTCCGCGACATAAACGACCGAGAGGTATCAGAAGTTATCGTTCTCCCGACAATGATATTGCTAACCCAACATGAATTTCTCCTACTATTTCACCCCTCATTTCTTTTGTCTTCAATGTACCTTCGGGTAATAAGTGTTTTCTGAGGCCAAGACAACTGGTAAACACTGGCGCCTTCAATATCCGCACTCTCCGACAAGTAAGTCGGCAAGCTGCTCTGACAAATACTATCCCAAATCTGAAGTTCGATGGGTCCTGCGTGTCAAAGACGCGAGTCTACAATTCTAGCATCGTTATCCACTTGAGATCACCTCCAGATAGCTGTCGTTCCAAGCGCTTCTCTCTCAAGGTCTCCGGTAACG
>LUCH01001213.1:42671-80822 GCA_013368495.1 Paragonimus heterotremus | reverse complement strand
GCACTGAGTTCCAGAGTAGAGCAATGTATACCCGGCGGGATCCCAATGGGCAGTTACTTGTGCGTTGTCAGACTCAATACATCGGCTAAAATCGGTCAACGCAAGTCGGAAAAACGCTGTATATTCATCATATCGGCATACGCCCCGACGGATAGCTGCTCGGATGCTACCAAGGATGCGTCCTACCACGCCCTCGTTGAATTTCTGAAGCGGATTAAACACTCATATATAATCATATCAGCGGCTGGTTTTAATGCTCACCTTGGCCATCTTTCTCCAAAACAGAAGCGATTGTGAGGTATGCTTGGAGTTCAGGCGCAACGCACTGACAGTGGCGATGGACTGCTGCAGCTGTGCGCATCCCACGGTCTCTACATTTCCAGCGTTGCTTTCCAACAATGGAGATCTTCGTGTGTTTCTTAGCCGTGGACACAGTTGTATCATATAGCAGTCGGTGGTAATATACAAATAGAGGGGAAACGCGGATTTACGAGAAATTAGTAATCAAGAACTCGTAGTTAGCACAGTTCGGTCAGTTAGTCGGCCTTCAGTTGGAGCCTCTTTTTTGGAGAGTGCGTAGGCTGTTAATTCTGTAGCTCGAAAGCGAAAATCAAGAAGTGGCTGCGATTTCAAAAGACGATATTTCCTTCAGTTTCGGCTACACTTTACACCTATCACACGCTTCGGAGTTCTTGCACGACTACCTTCCATAATTCAGCACCAAACCGACGTTTAGACTGACTTCGCTTAGCTCTTGATTGGTCAGTAGATCATCCTGGTCTACTTTTCAATTTATGATAAGTGGAATAGCTCATTCGTCATAACCAGATTCTCGGCTTCCATGAATCGTTTGTTTTGTGATGGAGATCGACCGTAGCCGTCTGGCTCAGAGAGCGTTTGTATACTAGATCGACGAAAATAGTCGACACATCCACACTCTGCTCCGTTTCGATGCTCACTTTTATCCCTAGAGCGTGCAGAGATATGCGAACTATCAATCACTTTATACGAAGTGGACCTACCTGATTCAATTCGGTAACAATTGTTTCAGTTTGGTAATTATGGACAATTGACCAAGTGTCACCTGTGCAAGTGACCAGGCCGAAAGTGAAGTTTCAAAAGTTGACCAGTCGATATTGCAAACGCCCTGTTATTTGACGGGCTAATTAATTCATGTTGTGTTTTTAATCAGAGCATGTCAAATCGTGGCATTGGGAGGTGGTGATACGTTTCGTGTTCCTATTTCTAAAATTCAACCACAAGGACGAAAATCCATGTAGAGACCGTACCTCCGTTTAAAAATTCTCTATTTCTCCGAGCCTCGCAGAATTTTGTGCTCAACAAGTTCATCGTAATCAGCGTTCATTAGCACAAATCCAGTGTTCGTATCATAAATCAACTGCATTTTTACCTGACAGAACTGTTTATTCCTAAGCTATTGACTGGCTGGTTCGGCTAGAAGTGAACGAAAAGTGCATATTCATCGGTTCTAATGTACACTCGTAATGCATGACTAGACAAAAACAGGCAAGGGCAATTAGAGTAGCTCGCCTGACGACGACTGCACAGGAACCAGCATGGACCTCACCTTCATGTTTTGTAGTGAACGATTGCACAGCGCTATTGAACGCTTGCAACCGGTAAGACAGGATCTTGCCAACAGCATGTACAAAAGAATACAATACTTTTCACAAAACATTATCCTCTCCAAGGGAAGTGTACAGGAAGTGCATTGTTCTTTTGTGTTCACTTTGCCGAAACAGAAATGACGTCGCACGGTGTTGACACTGCTTTACTCTCATCGGTCTTTATTGTAAAACCACTGGATTTACTTAACCTGGCATAACAACAGGTGAACCGACCAACCAAATATTTTCACTCCTCCTACTAATTATGCAACCAGTTCTATGGCAGATACGCTGATTGTGCAGGAATCTTTTGTGCGCGTAAACCGGCTATCTAATTGGCATTGTCCCACTAATGAGGTTGCGACTACGTAAAATCTTGAACAGTTTAGTCGGGTCAACTAGATGACTGGTTGCCAAATAGGCTTGGCGGTCGAGGACACTGAGCTCTTCGAATTTACTACAATCAACATTAAAGCCGTCATCCGCGTAGCAATATGTTCTGCTGACCAATTCTCTCCAGGCGGATGTCAAAGCAACTTCAATTGGCTGGTTCCGATGGTTTACATGTGACTTGCTGCGTAGAACCTCTTGATATGTAAGTTCAATACAACCTTTGAAGGAATTCTCACTAACGTGTCGCTGAAACACACTGTTTGGTAGTTTACATAAAATAAGATCCACAAGACCGGAATGACTCTATCCTTTGTCAGCCTAATCAGACTAACTGGAAAACTGCTTCGGAAAACATACAACAGGATCACACGGAAGTTTCACATAATTTGCTCATCAAGAGACTTGATACGCATGACAGAAGGGTTAGGCGCGTGTACAAGTATGAGTGAAGTGTGGCCATCCTCAGCTGCTCTAGAAATGTCACCATTTTCACAGCATCCGCATTGGTAATTGTCAAGGCTCGATAGAGAGTTGACAGATGTCTAACTGTGGCGTCGGTTTGGATTTTCGGTTTGCTGCATCGACGTTTTCATGTGGGCATCTTGTGCTTTATGGTATGTCTTTTCTGTTCTTTGATTCTTAAATAAGATAAAGTTGTTCGCCACGGACAGTTCAATAAAGGCATTCCGACCGCCGAGATCACCCCGGTGAAATAAGCTTCACTGACTAAACTGACTGTGACCGCTTGTTTCAACAATACTCCGGTACGGTTAGAGTAGTTCCTCCTCTGTTCAATGCACCCTGCAAAACATAAGAGCAGCAAGATGATTACTCGTTTTTAAACTTACCCAATACAAGGAACCGCGAAATAAATTTAAGACAGTTAAGAGGAAATGAAATGACAATACACAACAAAGTCAAAACAAAATGACAACAGTCACTTGTAAAAGTAGCGCACACGAGAAAAAGTTGAGGAAAATTCTTCAGAGGTTGAGTGCGTTTATCACCTGAAGATCGCATTTATGTGCGTACATGCGACAGTTGTAAACTCAAATGAGGGGCTGGTGAGGTTGAGTTCATGCTTGTACGCTAGTGAAGAGCAAAAGGAACTTCGAGATCATCGCGCACAGCCTGCTTAAAAAGTGATTGTTATGCACGCAGTGCTTTGGTCGTCAAAAACTGAGCTCGGGAAATCAGTAAGTATGCTTGTGGTTGAGTTACAGCAGTACAAATCGTCTGTTCCTTGATTGTCCGAATGCAAAACAGAAAAACCAGATAAAAATATGATAAACGAGGAAAGAAAGATTGCAATATCCAACACATAATTGAAATAAGTGACAGAGCACGAACAACGATGAGAATATGGGTATGAATAATAGGTAGTGATCACCGTAGGACAGACAGTAGACCAAGATTCATTGAATAAAAATGAAAATCTAATAAGCAGAAAATCTACGTAATTGCAGTTTATCACACAAGAAAAAGAGACGCTTGAGAGCTAGGTGATGGGTAACAGGTAGAAACAGAACAACGCTGAATGACGATTTATCAGTGCATGGATTTGTCAAACGAAAACGATGTATCAGGATCATATGCCTTTGGATTGTGTGGGATAGCGGGCGGTTTCGTGCTGGTTGCACGAGGAAGACATTTTGTCAGTACTGGCACGTTCAGGTCCGTCGGTCATAGCGTACAACTCGTGCAGACAAATATCACAACTCCAGTGAGTGTTCGAGGATCTCGGGATTGGCGTTGGCAAACAGTCCACGTGAAAAGCGCGATCACAATCACCACAGAACACCATACGCATCTGAAGTTGGAGTGACAAAGAAATTAGTTGTATCAACAGGTTTCAATAAGATAAACACCGCCCATATTCCGCCGTAACATACACATTTGATAAACCTTTCGACTAGCTCAATTAAAGAGAATGCGAATCCTATTTGGATATCAGACTAAAAGTTAAACTCGGAACCTTCGTTCTAACTGAGACTAGAATGCGTGTAACGAGCTACTACTATCAATACTACAAACTTACAATACAAACGAAACCTGGTCACATGTTTGGCGGATAGTGCCAGAAGAATCTGTTCAGCAAATGTTTTGGAACACGAGATACAGTTTGTAACCCGTACTCTACAAAAGAATGGTTACCCTGAAAGCTTTGTGACCAAACATGAAAGCAGTTCAAGCGTTAGTTAAGATTTAAAAAGGGTTGATAGAAAGCCCATCTTCATGCGATTATCATACAAAGAGCATGTGTTGGTTGAATCATTTACTCGTCGGCTTATTAGTTCCCTTAAGAGAACGTATAGTGCAGCCAAACCGACTATTTCACTCACCAGTTTACCGCTTATCACTTTAAATGTGAAGGATAAAGTGCAGGTTCACAACTCCATCTGTGTGATTTGCTTATTCGTTTATGATTGTTCAACAAACTACGTGGGTCGTACGACTTGGAATTTGTCCAGAATAATCAGAGAACATCATCCAGGATTAATCAGAACAGGTGGGAAAAATCAATCACCAGTGCCATTGTAGGTCACTTGGTTCACAGCGATCACCAAATCAACATAGGTCGATCGTTCACCGGTATCTACAGGGTTCCACCGAATCGGTCAAAGCTCGTTCGCCAGCGAATGTGGCCACTACAGAGGACATTGCCATTCGATTACGTAACGCAACCTTGTGTGGGCAGAAGAACCTCGTTCTATCACTTCTGTTGTGTCCAGTCGAATGCAAGTAAGCCATGCAGTTGGCCAATCAGATTGTTCTGACCTTCAAGTGATCGATAACACATGCGGGCAGCGGCTGCCAGCCTTCCGCAACGTATCGTGAATGGGTTGCTCTGATAGAGCTTATTTACTGCTGGTATTTTCCGTCGTCCTTGAATACAACAGCTTCACATGCCTTGACCATCAGCTGACTCACCCGATCGATATGTAAACAGTTAACACCTAATTGGAGTACACGAACACAAACATGAGATAGTGCGCATTTAGACTAATATCAAGCTTCGCATGTAACCGCCTTTAGTTTTATTTTCTTTTATAACTGTAACAGCCTGATGAGATTTTATCGAATATATACGTCTGCTAAACTTCGTGTACTCATATAGGGTGAACGTCACCTACGACTGATCGTAGCTGTCACATTCGCATAAACTTCCCAGTCAGCCCCTTTCGGAAAGAAGCACTAGACTCGAGTTTCACTTTCATTAGAGCTCTTCAGTAGTATTGTTGTAAACCCTCTTATACGATACGCTGGTTCGATCTCGGTATAGTGGTGCGCTCCATAAAATCGGATTCTCGTCCCGGTAATAAGTTACTTGGAAATCTCGGTCTCGAATAGTACTGCGACTGTCCCCGTATTCGACCCCAAGACAAGCCAAAGGACGCGTTCAAAATAAGCATTGTTCCGCTCCAAAACGGGGTGCGGCTAGGACGACAAGTACAAAGTATTTGTAGGGCGCGTAACGACCACACATTCCCAAAGCATCAAGAGAACAGCTGCCGGAAGAGAGTTAGGATCGCTAATGAACATAGCGGTATAAAAAGTCCCAACCGATTTGAACAGTTCCGCCAAGTAAGACTGAGTCAATCGTTTTTTCTTCTTTTTCACGACGGAGGCGTCTTGGAACGGTAACAGGGTGGGCGCCCTAACAGGTACATATCCTTGACAAGGCCGAGAATAGAACTCCGGCCACGCTTTCATGACGCAACTGTGTTGACTAATGCGCCGTTGAAATCACATTAGGCATGACCGAATTATCGTATGTGAACGCTTAACCACTTTCGTTTGTGAGTAATACTCAGGTTGCCCGATCGTCTCGATAGCAGGTACAGCTGCTGTCTAGTGCTTCTTTTCGAAAGGGATCGACGGGGAAGTCTACAGGAATGCGACAGGCGAAGTCAATTGTGGATGATGTTCAATGTATTTGAAAACCAAAACTCCCCTACTACTCACTTCGTGTTCTATTATAAATTCGTTATCGTAGCAATAGAAAACCTCATTTCTAGCAGATGAGTGATTAAGCATTTAGGATCAAGCTCTTTTTCCTATATCTTCCGTTGAACAGTGTCATGCTGACAAATATGATTTTTCTTAATTCTTAACCAATCGATAGCCTTGTTCCTTATCACCAATGCTGGGGTCGGTCATTTGCTTAGGAGTAGTCGTTTTTCATTTGCCGTAGGGTGACATTTTGATCTTGGTTCGTAGGTAATTAAGAATGATAATTCCAACTCAGAATAAACGTTCGTTTTGCGGTTAAGAGATTTGTCGAGGTGGTGTGTTGTAACAAATAGATGCATAGTCTAAAAACGTAATGTCCGAATTGAGTTAAAAAGCAGTTAATTTTTCGACTTTTACATCACAAAGTATGTGCTGTTGTACTCAGTGATGTGTTACATGCTGGATACAGTCAAGCTGCTTAAACCTAGGCAGAAATAACATTCTAGGTGGTAGGGAGTCGAACTCGGGACGGCTGGCTTGGGCTTTAGCAAGTAAATCGGAGCTCGTGAGGTATTCCTGTTTGTGTTAACGATGCTAATTAGTGAATGCACCGTAAAAGACCCTCGGATACAGAGTCAAATCACCGACTAACTGTGTCCAAACGATGAAGAAGATGAGACGTAGTTCAAAGGTGTGAGGATATCGTGCATAGTGGAACTTTGTGTAATGTTGCACACATCGACGAGTAGGCAACAGTGAGGTTAGACAACGGGAACTTGACCGCGAACATCCGTTAACTTCACCAACCTGAACGTTAATAATATATAGATTTAGAAGAATAAGGCATGCAACGAAGATACCAGACTATCGTTTAATACGCCGCGCGTTTCTTAATTAGTCCCCGGCGCACAGTATACGGTGATCGTTCAGTGACTTGCTAAAGGGAAATGAAAACAATCACTGCCAAAGTAATGATAAATAAGTCATGTTTGCCAGCCTACTTGGAGCCCCCATAGTCCGTGTGGCATGTAGCTAGAAACTTTAATGATCGTAGTGGTGCGTTGAATCTTGTTTGACCGAGTTGCCTGATAAATTATGAACATCGATGAAGTGAGACGCTGAAATGTTCAGTGCAGAGACAGCTATTCCCAGGTCGGTTGTACATTTATTAAATGAGGCAGTTGGACGTAGGTCGTTAGAGTTTCGCAAAGTCCCGCTGGTGACCCAAGAATTTCATAGATAGAGCTACTGTAGATCCCAACATTCGTTTACGAAATGGCACACCGAGTAGAAATGACCGGAAAAAAAGAACAAATAAAAACAATCGAAAGTCGTGAAAAAAAGAACAGTGAACAATGTGACGAATGTGGACCCAACATTGACTGGTTGTACGTCAGCCACTGACGTAATGTCATTGTTGTTCATGATGGTGTGTGTGTGCAGATGAGTACGAAGGAGCAGAAAAAACATCGATTAAACTTAACAACTAGTTTACAAGCATAATTTACTGTACGGATATATGATCTCAATCAGCTGCACGAACTGCCACTATACTAACGCCTGCGATGTTGGTGGGTTCCTGGGTGTTGTTACAAGTTTCACAGTATAATTTGTGTTGCAGTACCAGCAGTTAACCGATAATCGGATCCGTTAGAGCCCATCAAAATTGCTTCTAATATTTTAGCATTCGCTGAACGGTTAGTTTCTCAAATTCCACGGCCAGTGGTCTACACGGTCACATAACATCTTGAATGCATAGGCGTTTGTAAGCTGGTTCAAGTCTTGTGGCGAAATTACTTACAGTGCATCTGTACGCGTGTTGATCCGGCTTTCACGTTTTTCTGTTAGGCTGACCAGTATGCACTTTGGTACTGACGAATCCGGTCATACATTATATCAGAACACGTCTCTGTCGCCATAACTGTTATAATGTATGACCGGATTGTCAAGTATGACTGCCCTCAGAAGAACAAACCAATCATCTCAACCAAAAAACGCACGTTAGAAAAAGCTTTAAAATGTACTGACGGAGAATTTGTAAAAAGATCCGAAATAGAAGTGCAAACACGTACATTTATAAGACTGACTTAAAATCTAGATCAACAGTGGTGTAATTATGGAAATTAGTCAACTTGAGAATGACGTTCAAGACAAAAATATCCTGACTAGTTCTGATACGTTCAGGTACGATCGGTTCTTGATTGACCGCTGTTACCGCAACGCCTTGTTTACTAGAACAATTACAGTACTACAACCGAAAATATGAGTTTTCTCTTTTTAGTTCTTTAGAAAGTCTAACAAACTGAAATGTAAACACACACACACAGAGACATGCGGTGCCACATTTTACTGACCTCGTGTTCGGGCGATCCACAAAGCCAACATGTTTTGCACTCAATACATTGCCACGCATATCGCATGGCTGTGTCAATCACATGCGTGGGTAAATGAAGACAGCTGAAATGAGCCCATGTGCCGCATCGCGAACAGCGCAGTAGACCTTCTGGACGGTTCACTCGAGGGTTTAGTCGGTCATCACCTAGACAGTAGACACAGGTTGGTACACATGAGACAACCGGTGCTGCTCCCGTACGATCCGCGCAACGCTGACGTTCGAAACGCCGTTGACCTGGACTAAGACGATAAACACTGTGTGTGTAAACCGGCGGATGTTCCGAGCTGGACGATATGTACGCATCCGACGATATCCAGTTTAACAGTGGTGCAGAGTATGGTGTATTTGGTGTCAAGGGAAGACTTGATGAACTCGTCGAATAGGGTTGTGATCGAGTTGGGGCACCCGTAGGATTCCCGCTGCTACTGTTGCTATTACCGCTATTCGTGTTGTTAACCGTAGGCCCAGGAGGGTGTAGTGAATGCAAACGTTGTGCACTGGCCCCATGTGTCAACTCCACCATCTCGTTCGTAGCAGGAGAGTTGATAGTTGATCCCACGGATCCGCTCATCATGGATGAAGTGGATTGTATATCCATTGCATTTTTCTGGTTAGGTTCGTTCAGTGCACCACTAGGACAATATTCCAAACTGGAATTACGATTGTACGATCTCACTGGCATCCCTCGAGCAGAATCATAGGACGAACGGTTCGAAACAGAGTTGTTGGTTGTCAATGCTGACGAGAAATTGGGTAGGAATAAAGTAATAGGTGGTACTCAAAACGAAGAGTTCTTCGGTCTCATGGTCTACAACTGTAGACGTTCATTGATTGGGCAATTACCAATAAATTTCAATTCGTACAGACGAAGGTTTAGGAACCACATGAAGTGCCACAGTTCTTGAACAGTAAGATCACTGATCTCATAGGCAAAATTTGTCAACAACGATATGATATGCAGAACCAGTGATAACAGTTTTGAAAAATATGAGCGCTGAATGAGCATGAGTGGTTTTAGTTTCGCAGAGAATGGAGCACGTTGAATGTTTGTACTTGTATAATGCCTCTGACCAACTCTTGCTTGTCAAAATATGTTGACGGTTATAAAATGACGCTCTGATGTTATAACCGCTACTATGAGTCGATTTTATACACTCAGACTCGAGCGAACTGTAAGATTTAAGCCACACGCTGTGAACCAGAAAGCTTCCAGACAACAAGTGAACTACAGTATTGCCTGTCGCTCGCGGGTCAAGACAGAATCCACACAGTCGCCTTCAGCTAGTCAGTGACAGAACACATTGTAATAGTGGTAGTTGAAATTATATGGAGAAATCCATGCAACAAAGTGCCTGAAGAAGTTGGTGAACAAATCTCGTCAAACGGTTCAGACATGAATGCAGCAAAGAGCAGAAAACATTGTCCAAGAACATCTGAATTACCTGTAAATACTCCTATTTACTATGTAGGCACGATGGTATATCTGACGACAAGCACGCGTTGGTGAAGACAGCAAGAATGAATTTTGGAAACCGTTAATGCTGTTGATGCTTATTTTCATCACCAAATTGTCTGTGTGCACAAGTGGTACTCGTTCTCCATATCATCCCGATTAGTGGCTCGGCGGAACAGTGATATCGGCAATCTGAATCGCAACTAATGAAGTCAATGAATTTACACACGCACACATGGACCAGATGCTGTCTATCGAGTTACCGCCATGCGTTCGTAAGTCAGCGATAGCCTTAATGACAAACAAACTTTGGGAAAACGAGTTCGACAGCTTTTTAGGAATCGGTGATCTACTTTTCACCTGATTTATGGCAGAATTAGATCGACAGGTTGGGTTCAGTCAGAAATAACCTGACAGTCCACCTTGGTTAGCGATGTCATGGTCATTGATGAAGGCGGATACTTCTTGATGGCATAAGTAGGAAAACTCAGGTTTACTGAATCCAGCGAAGTTACTACACAATCGAAATACACCACCTATCTAATCCCAAGGTTGTAATTCCGTTTCGGATGTATGGTGTTATGCTGTTAAGGCCGTACCTTATTAACGGGCGAGTCCACCGCTCAATAATGGTACCCTGTGACGTTATCAATAGTAGTAAACGCAAGTGACCATGTCTCCATGATGACACACGCACATTGACAAGGGTGGCAACCACATAATCGATGAATTAGTCATCGAGGAGTATTCAGTGTTATAAAATATGAGAGCATTTTCCAAACAACACTGAGCTTTGTGTCAACGGGGACCATAGTATGAATCACAGTGGATAACGCAAATTTGGAAACGTCAAAAACCTCACTAATCGGGCAACATGATTTCTCTCCTACAGCGTAAGCCCTACAATGTGGCATACAGTAACTACTGACAGTTCTCGATATCGTTTAGCCTACGAGTTTTAACTAACATGTAAACCCTCAACTTTACCAAATACGGATAGTGAATCTCATTCGTGGTCGAAGGTTATTGATAACTTATTGGTGTTCAACCATTTCGAGAGACCATAATCTGGCGAGTAGTACTTAATGGAGAGGCCGAAACTAACTAGCATACGAGATTGTCTACTTCAACTCAATATCAGCCGAGCTAGCGACGTACTTAATATGTACACGTTTGATGAACAAACACAGATGTTCAATTACATCATTACCCTAAATATGAAATGGGTAGTACACCGAAACAACGCCCATCTGAAGGGCAATTCTCAAAGTATACACTGTCCACTGCTTTTAAGACAGCGTCAGATGCTGAATGCCGTTAGACTGTCAAAAACAAACACGATCAATCTGAAAGAAGGAGGACAATTGCGAGTGACTAAGTTCGACCATCAGCAAAATTATTTCATTACCTGCGCATTTCCCGATGACTGCGCTAGACCATCTTGTACTCACCCAGCCATATTGACCCAGACCGAACAAGTAAAGAAAAAACGTCGATAAGCCACGTAGAGCAGCTGTTAAAAGAACCCTTTTACCTTATCAAGGAAACAAAAGGGTCAAGTTGCACCTTCTATTTTGAAGTCATGCACCTTTTTCGAGTACTAAATGAAGATGTGTGTGAGGCTGCTACACTTTCCTTAATGAAGCTGATGGGGCACGTTTTCTGACTGCAAGTTACAGAGTTGAATTTATTCCGCAAAACAATCAGATGACCCACGATCGATCCACAGCACAGAAAAAGGTTTGATTCAACCGTAATCACAAAATGATGCGATGTAACACATTCTGCTGGAAATTGACTCGACTTCGTAGTCTTCGCTCTAAGGTCTGAATATGTCGACAGAGAAATCCGAGAAGTTTCATGAATGCTTTACAGTTATCACACTTAAAAATTATGGCTCAAGAAACCGCGTTATCCGTTACAATAAATAAAAACCGGGAGGCTGAAGTAATGTAGCATTACTTTTGTCATACGCGAGTTTTTCTGAACTCAGCAATTTCGGCCTCTGTATTCGTGTCAACAGGGAGAAACCTCGTCGGAAAAGATATCGTCTACCAACATCAGCTGCCGGACGTCTGCAGCTGGCAACTACCGTGTAAAGTTCGACCGCATTTACTGATCACATTCCTTCAGAGTAGATGCGTATAAAAACGTTGACGGATGGAATCCCAGAAGAGCTGGTGCTCGCTGGATCAACCGCCCGTTGGGAAAAGTAGCTGAGCTAATTTACGAGTGTGGATTGTGACGTTAAGATTTGACTTCACTAATCGTTAGCTATATTTGTCAATCATTTCTATGCTCACCATTGTCCGAACTGATAACCACAGTGGTTTACTCGACGAACCGTTCATGAGGGAACGATGTTTCACACGGATAACTGTTATCGATATTGATTTCCGTTGATTTGGATAAGGGTGATTGAATTTATCGCAGGCAGACCACAAATCTGAACAATTCAGCGCGATCCAGCCTGTGTTGTGGAAGTCCATGAGTTTTTCCATTGAGGTAATGTTGTTGATTAACCAGCCTACATAAATTAACCTACTGAGTGGCGCCAAATCTTGAAAACGGTCTGCCAACCAGGATGAGAAATGTTTTGGCGAATACGCAACGGCAGATGCATGCGTGCACATGGCCACATAATGAGGACGTATTATTGTGCCACTGACAGTGCCCATCGGTTTCGGATAAGCGAGATATGATCAGAGCCAAATTAACTTGCCAAGTTGCATAAGTTCCAGTGGATCGTGACACCCAACTGAGGTATGACCCAGTATGAACAGACTATGACTGCTGCACTATTTGTCTTCAGCTAACTCTTAATGTTAGCAGGCTGGTGAGTATAATACGTTTTGATAGGCGAGAGAACATACAGACGATAATAAAACAGAGTTAGTCCTGCTGAATTTTCCTGACTCGAGCTTGTAGAATGCAAGCGGAGAGATATGTCGCCACTAGGAGAAGAGAAATTCCGCTATTGCAAAGGTATTAAAAGCGAAACAGCGCTTCTCAGTACAGACTCTGAGATTGCAGCTGAAATCATTCGTTAACGCAGGTAAGAATAACTATGGAAGCCCAGGAAAAATACGCTGCACTAATTGTGTGTTCAACTCTATAAATCTGTACTCTCAAGCTCCCTTGATAACTTTTCACGAACAAGCGATCTGTACAGAGAACACGCACTGGATTAGGACTGTAGCAGTGCAACGGTCTCCAGTCTGTAGTTATTAGGAAAACTGATTGGCAGAGAAACTTACAGTTTCAGGAATAGTTCCACAGTGCAGCCAACCACAAACTATCATTGGTGAAAAACGTCATCTTTAGCAACGAAACAGTATTCTATGCTTACGATGAGATGAGTAAGCCGAATCCCGCATATTGAGTTCAACAGGACACACTAAGAGTTTCTCATAACACGGCGGGCAAGGCGAACATCGATCGATCCAGGTTCAGGGGATTCCACCACCTTCAGGAGTGCGCGAACTTGCAGGTGGAACCGGACATCAGCTGTTTGAGATGATGCCGGAATATTTTGGTCTACACTGTCTGAGGCCGATTTGGTGTCAAGTGGATGGTTCTATATTATTCAAAATAACCAACAGGATTGCATTTGCACGATCGGACACTGTGCGTTTTCACTCCACGGGGAATGTTTTTCCTCGCTTGCTTGTCAACGCCATCATCACCCAATTGGTTCTAACGCCACGAATGGTATACAAGGTCGTCGGTTGCGATTCGATATAAGTCCTCAATGCCTTGTACGGTAATTGCCTGTCATATATATTCCGAGCCCCTGCGATCAAGTTTTCGACTGATTTCCAATAAACTATGGTGTTTACGTCTCATCCTTCTCGAATTGAGATTCAAGTCGCGCTGTTGACCGCATGATGGTAGGAAGAACAATCTAGTATTGTTTATATGAGTTGGGGTGGACAATGTTATGCTTGTGAAGATTTGCTATTTTGACGAAATTTAAATTGGCACAACTGATCTGGAATCTTTTTCAGACTTTCTGTGTCAGTGTTTGCAGATGTAAGAACTTAAACAACGGAAAAGAACTCAGTTTCAGTAGAATGAAACATAGCCACATTATGCCAAGTGTGCGCGTGACAGGTTGGACGACACAGTTTCGCAACGATGGATCGGTCAAGCTGAACCTGTTCATCCGCCTTCGAGAGCTCCTGTCATAAATAACTAGAGTTTTTTTGTACAGAATCGGTTGAAATCCACGGTTTACATTTCACAGTTAGGATTCAGAAGAACGTGATGGTAGACATTCACTTATGGAAGCCAGAAGCATCCTTTGCAGTAGATTATGCCGGACCAACAAAAGCATCCAGACTGGTGTACGCCATACCGGTTAATTTTGTTGGCAACACATAAGAGCTTATTCAAGGGCCCTTTCATCCCCACATTACGCTGCATCACCGGTGATCGACGGTATGAAACTGAAGCCTAATGTTGACAAGTTAACAGCTGCGTTTCTTGCAGACTAAGTGAACCAACCGTGGGCTAAATGCAGCATAATGATCAATATTTATGTTGGAATGACTAAAGTTACCGGATATCTGGAGTGGCTAGATCGCGTTCAAAGAGCAGCGGCTAACAGAAGCCGACGTACACGTTGATCATGGATTCTTTGGTTGGGCGGCTTCACTACACTAGATCTGCCTTTTCCGGATGAACCTTCAAACTGTTGAACTGTTTCTGTCGAAACCCCATACAAAGCACATTGGGGAGCCAGAACAGATGGACTATATGTGACGGATGCAACAATTTAACTACTAGTAGTCGGCCCTCAATGAACTACGGACTTCGTGCTCGATACGTCCCTTGTGTATTGTTTTTTTTTTACCAAAGGCTATGTAAAGAGCTTCCAAGACTACCGCGTTCTTCCACCTAAGCAACCGGAAAGTATCCTTGTTCGCACCACTGCGATCTTGCTGCCTTATCAAAAAGTATGGGTTCTGTATCAAGCTTTTAACGCAATACTATGGTTCAGGAGCGATGGCCGGTTTCCCGCCCTCCTGTTAGAGTCAAAAGCAGTCAATCAACCTGTCCCGTTTTCCACTCGTGGGTCAAATGGTTCTTAGTGATATATCAAGCTTGTTTTCGAAGAGCTTCCTTCTCTGTTGTTTGCGATTGAAACCTGAGTCAAAGTAATGGTCCGTCAATCAATAAGATGACATCTTTGTGTAACTGGCATAAACCCCTACATGATCCTAAGACATCATTTAACTTTGACATCCTAAATATTCAAGAAATTATACAGAGAGGTCAACAAATTAGCTCTTGCGAGTACCTTAAGGACCCTCGCCATTGATATCTGTCTTGTTGAAGCACAGCAACAAATTTAATTTCCGTCAGAAACTACACAATGCGCCCTTATCTGGAGACCTTGCGGGTCAAGTTAACGACCAAGCCGTGTTAGAATTGCCTTAAACGCCGACACAAACGAGATCTGCTTCTTGTTGCGTCATATGTTCTCATGGATTATAGTCCAGAAGAAAATAAAGATGATTTCAATCACCAACTCACTGACTTTCTGCACATCGTGCAACGCATAGACATTGTAGTACCGGATGGCGATTTAAAATCAAAGGTAGGCAGGTTAATTGTTGACCAGCGTGAGTTAAGTTGCCAGTATCTTTGTGATAGAACAGATAACGTTGGACGTTTGTTGCAACCCTGTGCTGACAACGGCGTGTTTCTGCAAGTACCAATTTTCGACATTCTAGACGTCAACGCACGAACTGGAAACCTCTATCTCCAAACCAATTGTGAACACAGATTGAGTACGTGGCCGTTATCTATCGCTGGCTTGAGTATTTCCAAGAGTGTGATTCAATCTGGAGCACCTATGCGGAACTTGGACATTTACTGGCATGTCAAGTTTGTTTTGCGTCTTAGTGTGATGTAACTTCGTCGTCAAACGCAAATGTGCATATCAAAACCAGCAGAAACGGGCGCACAGGACTACCGCAGCGTACCTGCCTCTAGTCTAAGATCCCACCACCCGAACGACACTGAGGTGTATCGAGCACACACAAGATACGTTACGCAAACGTGTGGTACTACCCCAGCTGTCAACCCCTGGGTTACTGTGCACTCACTCGAACTTCTTAACGCTTACCGGAATGGCCTGTCCAACAGCGGGTAAAATTCGCCATGCACGCTAATCTCTTGAAACTCCAAAAATGACTATGTAAGGATCGCGAAGCCCGGTGAACACAGCGCGCTATCGAGATGGGACTAACCGCCGCTATCGGGGGCTCTTAGTAGCTTTTCCATCTCATCCGAGTAATGAGCAGCAAGAAACTAGATGTGAACGAGAAGGTCTACGAAGCGAACGGTAAGTCTATCTATTACTTATGGCGACGTTTAAGTCGTTGAACTGAGCACTTTCAATAGCAGTTCAGCTGACTACCATTTCATGAACGATGTCCTTGGGCTTCCCCTGTACTCACTGCTCTATTGACGTTTTTTCCACGGAACTCTCACTTGAGACCCAGATATCCAAACGTCGCACAGCGCCTGATTAAGACAAATTCTGTCTTGAGGGTTGATGGCTTTGGTGCGGAAACTGGATCAATGACTGAGCACTGAATACGAGTAATCTCATTTTCAAAGAAGCACCGAGGGTTAGCCTGATTCCCAATGCGTCGAAGCTGCTTGCAGCCATTGCACTCTGTGCTTAAACGAATCGAACTGAGCTTTGCCAAGTACGAGGTTTACTTGATCTGCCAAATGGCTGGACTGCGACATTCGTATCAGAGACCAGCAGTTGTGGTTGGCTTGGATGACAGAGGAACTTTTGTTTTAGTTGACAGAAATGTCAACTGGAACTGTCTATCGAGGGAAAATGTGTCAGAAAAATAGATCAAAATCTTGAAAACCATTTACTGTCAGAACTCGAGAGGGTATAGGGCTTACGGCAGAATTCGCCGACTTTAGGCATGTCAATTAGGGCGTGATAAGGTTTCTCAGCCTCTCGTTTCTTATTCAACTGTGCAAGGGTGCGCCTGACAGACACTGAATATGATGATGTGAAAACTATCCCAGCCACTTGAATTGGAGACGCAGAACATGCGGACAACATTTCTCTAGTTTAAGAGTTTAAGACTGAATCAGGACCTTTGTCCATCAGGTTGGCATTGCTTTCGTATCTACTAAGTGCAAGGTGCTGTTGCTAGACTGGCAAGATTCTGATTCTGTTCCCGTCCTTGGTATTTAGCCGTTTGAGGTAGTTGGAAAGTTTTAATACACTAGAAGTTGCATCAACGCTGGTTGAGTATTTGATGAGAACTGAAGACGTGCTGCTGAGGCCTGGATTGCGTTTGCCAACTTACGCCATCTGTGGCGTCGGCATAATCTCTGTTTGCTACCACCGCATGAGCAGTCATGAAATACGGTGGCAAAACCTGGCCCAATCGTACGGAGAATGTTAGCAGGGTTTAAAATTTCACCATTGGTGTCTTCGAAGCGCTAACAGCGTGCGGTGGGAACGCTATATCGGCAATGACAAACTCTGGCAACATGTTTACAATTTTTTCTCTTCACTTTCCGTGGCAAGTTGACTCTGTTAGAGGTATGCACTCAGTGGTTTTTCGTTGGAATTATTGAGGGCTGGAAAGCAATAAGAAATCTCTGCCAAAACATCTCTAAACCCATTTGGTGCACCTTAGAGCGCATGTGAATGTATTAATAATAACGTGGATGTGATAATTTACCTCCAAGTTTCCCATAAATGTAAAACAAACAGTTTAAAAGGCGTAATAGAATGTAACAAAAATGGTTCATTCTGTGAGTGTGACCGGATATGTTGAATACAGCACATGAAACCTAGTCCGAGGAAACAACGTTTAACAGTTTACATTTGTCAGTAAGCAGAATTCAATAAAACTTTATGTGCTTTATGGAATTCACTCTGACAAACCAAGATGGGTTAAACGAAGTTCGTTGTACTCTAGTCAACATGAGTTATTTCTTTAAGTGATTGTTTTTTTTAAAAAAAAAAGCTCAAATTTTCGACTTCACTCACATAGAACATTGGAGAAGACATCCTCTAGTTTAACCAACAGTTTGTTAGGGACAAAAATAACTTGTTTGAAAGGCTAAAACATTTTTCTCTTTCACTAACACATTAGATCATTTATTTTAAGCTAACATGCGTCAATAAATAGAAAAACACGGCATGACCTTGAAAAGTTTAAACTCGTCTAGGTCATTATGACAGCAAAAAGGGGTAAGGGAAATGAGGAACAATTTGTAAGAAAAACACAAATGTGCAATTCTCACAAATATGTCAAAATTAAATATCAAATCCGGACAAACTACATGAGACTTGAATTTAGAGACTGAACAGGCAAAACGCAGCTACATTAAACTCAAGCCGGAATGCCGCAATCCACACCATACGTCCACTAACGAACAGATTAAGAGTAAACATGGAACCTTGTAACACTAATAAGTAGTTTGGCATATTTTAAAAGTTAGAAGAAATCCATCTGTGAAAAATCTGAACTTCCACTGGATTCAAACCAACGACATTAACAACACGCTCAGATGGGGTAAGTGCTTTCTAAGCTGAGTTACGAAGCCACACCGGAAGACCAGAAATCTCACATTTCGACTCTGACACCCACTCGTAGGACTGTCTCATACGGAAACAGCGTACGATCCATCTGATGGACTGCTCAAGCAGGATTTCCCAATCAGTTCAAGCTGCAATCCACCAGCACCACCGGTGAGCATTTAAAGTTTACTACTGATAAACAGTTTTGTGCATTTGATAATTTGGAAGAGATGTTAGCATAGAAGCCGACAAAGCCACCCATAAAAATGATTAGCGTGGCATTTCACACGCCTCCCCCAAAGCGAACTGTCGCTGTTCAACTCTTGGTCTTGAGACCAAACATTCTCAATGTAGTAAACGATGGATAAAAGTTATTGATTGACGCTTGGTAATATTCAGGATTAGTGTTAACCAAAAACATTGAGGCCAGTGAGGTGCATGAAACTGAAGAACACATGTGCATAGACATAACTGGACAGACTGTCACAGTACTATTAAAACCATTGAAAATTTGTAGCATTTCAGAACATATTTGATGTTGGAATCAACAAAATAAATGAGCATGGTTTGCTCGGAGGAAAGCAGTACACATAAAACAAATTCGTTGATAAGTAGTGTAGGCTTGGCGTGTGGATAGTCGCCAAACCAACGGAATATCCACATTAGTACTTATACGAATCAGGCCATGAGGAAAATTGCCAAACAGAAACCCACATAACAACTGTTACTTACCTTTATAATTGTCAATGTTATCCAGGCCGACAGTGGAGGTGGACGAACCTATCCCATCCGATGCACTCAAACGACACGGCATTTGAGAGTCTGGTTCCCTCGTTTTGGCTCTGTCATTTCTGTTGTCCAAATTCATAGCTAGATGAGGAGGTTGGACGATAAAAACACACGTTGTGAGACTCCGAGAATGATACTGTTGAACTGTCACTAGGTAATTCGCAGATTACTTGCAGAAATAATGATAATTGTCGAATTACATAAACGCGTAGGAAGACCATGGTTACTACTATGATTAACCCGTTCACTGATGCATCTTGGGCAAACTGTTGTCAAGGTTTTAGAAAATGCTTTACACCCAGGCCTCTGTTGAAAGGAAGAATTGTCGGTTCGATCAAGATGATAATTGTACAATAGAATGAGGTCACTTTTAATCACCTCGATCAGAATTGAAAGTACATCATTCTTAGGAAGCCTTAGAAATAAAACGTTTTTAACCAATTTGTTGCAGTAAACAAAACAGTTTGTTGTAACTTGGTATACAGGCTACGAGCGCATAAAACAGACAACGGAATAACGGTTAGTGGACCGGTAGATAATGGAACGACGTTCAACGGTTCTGAACGACGGACTACGAAATATGCAAGATTAATACGAACCTTCCCGGCTAACTCAGCCACCCAATGCTAACGTATGAACACAGAGAGAAGACGGGCCTCCGGACACAGCCACTTCGTGTCACTCAATCCGAAGACCACATGGTCACAAAGTAGACCACATTTAAAGGGTTTGTGACCAATCAGGAACATGGTCAGAAAGCGGACCAGACAAAGATTCACAGAGTACAGTGATGTCCCAATTAAAGGACGTGCGTGTGGGCGGGGCACCAGAATTTGGCACAAAGGTTGAGAACGGATGTGATCGGAGACGTGGCACATAACCGTGCCGGCTATGAAGGTCACTACAATTAGTAGTGAATTAGGCCACTGCGAAGTCAAGTAAAACGGTATTTTCGGGGAATTGCGTTCTTCCCTGACGTAGTTCATTACCATACTCATCTTTATGTCTTTCAGCGTAAACGTGATGATTAACCTCGTAGGAACCGGTATCTCCGAGTTGTGTGGAGAGACAGGAAAGTAGGTGGCTCCTCTTTCACTCAACCGAATTTTGATTGTTCAAGTAATTTGATTTTCGTCGCGAACGATGTACAACTTAGCGTTTCTTACCCTAATCGATTTCAACATTCCAAAACAATCAGTTTATGAACAGCACCAAAGTACATTACGTATAGCTCAGGGCAAAAGAATGAAACACTGCTAATCAACCTACACAGTGACTATTACTTTGTCAACCATCTGCTTCACCATCATTAATTACTACAATCTATCGGTTGTTTTCGGACATTTATTCCAAAATATGTTCTTTTTATGAAGCACATTCGTTGGAGATCGAAGAGAATAACCAGTTAGGCATTTTGTATGTACGTCTATGTCGCGGCACTGATGGTTCGATTCAGCGCGCGATACACCGAAGGGATACTTGGAACGGTCAACACATTCACCTCAACAGTTTCGTACAACTCGCCGTAAAAAGAATCCTGATTAACTGCTTGACGAGCACAGCGGTAAGAATTTGCACAGACGACGCAATTACTGAAGAATTGGCGTTCATACGTACGATATTCATGCACAATGGTTACCCGGGAAGGTTCATAGATAGTCATGCAACAGCGAGGTGAAAGAAACCAGCTGCGCTTAGTAGAAAACAAAACCGTACAAATCGGATTACCTTCCAAGGGCGATACGCTAGCCGAAATTATCCCGCGTAGGCTCACAAGTACAATTAATACAACATTTTATGCCGCTACGGCGCGTGTCCACTTTACGTCCAATCCGGTTCTATGCCCACGCCTAAAAGATAAAGTGTATGTTTTTGCAGTCTCATTTTGTGTATACTCATTCACTTGTTCCTGTGGAACCAGTTATGCTGGCCACACGACCAGATGCCTATCGTGAACGGGTCCGGGCACACCACCCAGCTTGGCTAACGGTGGAATAACGAAATCTATCAACAGTGCTATATTATCGCACCAGATGGATTTGAATCATGCTGTTAATGTGACCGGTGCATTTCACCCAATCTTCCGAGTCAAAGCCATCCAGTTGAGGAGCGGTGAGGCGTAGGATTCCGTCCACAGCAGAAGCCTATGGAATTCGCTCGTATAGTCCACCCCTGTGCGTCCAGAAACGTTCTGTTCAGACTTTGGATCTGTCTTGGGCATCCCCCCACCCTGTAGGCCTGTCAGAACCAACGGTTCAAGTGAGTATTTGATTGCAACGTCACAATGAACTGACTGACCTCATTAACCACCCATTCCTCGTTCACCCCCTTCATGATTCCGCTGTAAAATGTGATATAAATGTATTAATCTAATGATGAATCACTGTAAACGAGCTTGTTCGCTATACTGTATTTTTCACGACTACGCTGAGAGTTTTTAAACGTATGGTTATTCTTTTTTCCTATTCACAAGCAACAGGGGCGCACCAGCTTGGCCATTGTAACTTTCCATCTGTTGGGAAATAGTGGTGATACCGATAAGACAAAACATTTTATATATATATATATATATATATATATATATATATAGATGTTGGAAATGGTTATTTCTGTAGAAATGACAATCTACGGCAAGGGTGCAAGATTCGATAAGCTGATGACAATCACTAATCAATAGACAAGAAACCAAAACACAAACTGGAAAATGTAATGTAATTTAGGGTGAGCCATAAAAAGATATGGAAATCGATAGTCGATGAGACTCTGATGATGGTGAAACTGTGATGATGATAACGGTAGTGATGATGCCGGGTCTAGTGAACAAATAAAACAACAGCCGCTTCTAGTTAGCTTTATCTACACAGAATATACGACGACTATAAGGAACCATTATGCATTGGTTGCACCTAACTAGCAGAAATATAGATACACGAAAGATGTGACATTCC
The DNA here is from genome assembly GCA_013368495.1 of Paragonimus heterotremus. Taxonomy (NCBI): domain Eukaryota; kingdom Metazoa; phylum Platyhelminthes; class Trematoda; order Plagiorchiida; family Troglotrematidae; genus Paragonimus; species Paragonimus heterotremus. The sequence continues at coordinate 58,687 of LUCH01001213.1, read as the reverse complement.
ACGAACATTAGGGTATGACAGTAAAATCCACCAAGATCATCAAAATACTACATATTCACCTTTGTGTCTTCGAGGTCGACCTCCCCTTAGACCACCACCGATACCACGCTCCTCACCGACGGGTACCACGAGGCGGGAAGCCGAAGCCGAAATGGGATTCTTTGGCGTGTAACCTGAATGTTGACTATGGTAATGATACCGCAGACCAGCAGTGGAGCGATAACGCGAAGCGCAGACCTCACATACGAAGAACGTGACTGTTGTGGTTGCACCCTGAGGAGCAGCAAACGGTTCTCCGGTGCTAGAACTACTTACGGGAGATGGACGATTATTGGGATTGCATAGACTGGCCTGACTCATCGGAAAGTCCACAGTACGGTTCACTGTCAAGCCACTGTTGACTGTGACGTTATTAGGTAGTCTACTGGGCTGGGAAGACGATAGTCCGGCGGTTGCATGGACATTATGCATTGCGGTGGTATTCAGGAAATTAGTTCCATCTCGGTTGATTGTTTCCATGTTCGATTTGTAATCAAACGAATTGAAAATGTGTGGCTGTCCTGTGCTGCCGCCAACAAGAGTATCAGTGGTTCCCGCAGCTAAGAGTTGGGCCATAGTGGGTCTTGAAGATGAGAATAAGGGTGCCGGGATATGTTGAATAGTGGTGGAGTTGGGCAGGGAGAATATCCGAGGTGCCGGCGATGGGTGATTGATCACAGATGAGAACAAATGACGCCTGTGGTCCCAATTTGGACTGGTTGATGACGGTAACGTTAACGATTCGCGTAACACAGCCGAATCTTCGTTCACATTAGTGCTTAAAGAATTTGTGATTGAAGTCATTGTGGTCGTGGAACATGGAAAGTGAACCGTCGGATTGTTCAAAGACAGGTCACCTATATGTGGAACGCGGCTGACACGCAACTCTTCGTGAGCTTTGTCAGAAATGGAGCAAAAATTAACGTTCGGCTGGAATCCTGGTTCGGCAAAATCGTTCCACATTTCTGAAACGAAACGTGGTATACAAATCTAGTTTGGCACGATCGCATAGCGTGTGTAAAGGCTTCCAAATAGCTTGTGATTTAAAAAAACAAAGAGCACTGATACGTAGGTCAGCTCTCATCAACATTCCCAAGTTTGCATGTAATACCTACGCGAATGATCATCAAGCACCATCCAAGAGGAAGTAGTAATTTTCTTTAGTTTGGATGCTGATCAGTTCCTGACAGCTCAGGATAACATGATACATCATTTTATCGACGAGATTAATCAGTAGTGCTCGTAATCTCTTGAACACGGGGTACTCACAAAAGCGTTACCGAGACCAATTAGAATATAAAGGAAACAACAAATCAGTGCATATGTTGAGATCATTTGCAAGAAATGTGCAGATCTGATTCGCGGACTCCGATGAATCTGAGATACCTGTGGAAAATACTAACTCACAAGTTTTACTGGCTTTAGATGTCATTATCTGATATTCATATACGAGATATGTGATTAAAACCCACCTAGTACACACACATAATGAGCGTCAACAACAACGAAATTGGGCATGTATCCGGCGAATTCTGGCAAACGAATGCATATTCCTTAAGCTAACACATACAATGCTAGAAGCCTAGTGAATGATGTGTGAAGTTTGAAATGATTTTTCGAGCCAGCAGTTTATTGGGATCTGGAAGAAACTTTCGAAACAAAAGTGAAAAACATCTGATAGACATCACAATCGACTGCTCACCAGTTTTCGAAAAAGTAAACTTCTTTGTCTATTATTAACCGCGTAGAACATGGCTGTACAAGCGTTTTTAGTCAAACGTTCGATGTAGCGGTGTATTAGCAACGGAGCATCTCTCCGGTCTTGCCCTGCATTGACTTGTTCTGAACACCACGCTACACTGTTGTGACATCATGTGTGAGTCCGATTATCAAGACGTATATCAGAGTGCCAATTCAACCCCGCTGTCATCGAGCTAGTAATGCGGCAGCAATAAACGTCGCGTTTGAGTTTTATTGGTTCCTACTGGAGACCTTGACTACTTAGGCTGCATAACTATAGGTTAATGCTTCAGATGTGCTTGCACGGAACCGACTGAATCTACTACTTTTATCGATTGTTGTGTAGGAGTGCTGAATATTTCCAACTTCTATGCTTGTCACGTAAACAGTCATGAAGCGAACTTTGTTATCAATATTAATAACAAAGCCCTTATGATTTACCTTGATTTCGATTACGAACTATTCAACATTCTACGGAAAGACAAAAACGATTTGGACTCAAGATTACGTGCAGCTGTACCTAGTTCCTTCTTCCATCTTCGATTTGTCTTGTCTGCTACTCGAACATCAGGTGGTCATGTGACAAGCAGGATCACATGTGGGCAATACACTGTCAGGTTTTTTAATCCTAAACGGGAGTAATCGAGACAACGAGGTTCAAACGGATACTATGTGATTCGCAGACGGACGTTATGACCAATGAAAATCCGCGAGCTCAGATCAAGGTACACCGTATCTGTATAAGTATATGCGTTTCGGGCAGCAGTGATCACATAGTAACCAAATTAAACGTAGTATGCACAGACGATAAAGTACAGTAAAAACCACAAATTTGAAGCAGGAGCCCAAATAAGAACAAACCTGGCTATGAAGTACGGACGCGTACTTATACATCTAGACACAGATCTCCAGGTTTACTGTACCTGCTCGACCTTGTGCACATTTACTGTTTCATACGTATCCTACCATCAAAGAAAACAACTAACAGCTGTTCGCATGTCAAACCAAACTCGCCTTCCGATGCATTGTCTGCTTCCCTGTTTGTCGCGCTACCACCTACAGAAGCCATCTTTGCCTTTAAAGCGCTTGGCGTTCTAGAACTTCGACGACCGACGGCTGTAGCACTGGAATTCTCGTTTCTCACAGACGACCGACTCGCTCGTGGCTGAAAGAAAAAAAACAGAAAGTTCATAAACTACCCCAATGTCCGACAACTTTGATGAATGAAAGTAGAAAAATCCATCGGAACGTGAGAGAATCAATGGCCGGTTTCTTTTTACAAACCAACGTTGATCTGCGAATGTGCATTCTAGGCGCAAGCTCAGTTTTGACATGAAAACGAGGGTTAGTTTCTATCACCGGCCAACGCTATTCAGTCGGAACTCACGAAAAACTACTGCCTCACACAAGTCAATACCTTATCGTCTCTATTATCTAATCACCTCGACTGTCGATCCCATTGGTTGTCTTAACTGATCTTGAACATCACGTTGCCTAAACGGTGTATCTACCCGTTTTTTGTATAGATGACATAACAGAGAAGGCGATCTCTGATCTGAACGCACTGTGGTAGTATTTATAGTATGACTTTAATTTGGTTCCGATCGATTTATCAAATTGAAATAATGGAAATAATCCAGATGGATAAGGCTGCTAAACGAAACATTACTGCATGAGAGCAGAAGACAACATCAACCTGAGGCCATCACGCGAACACGTTTTCTATAACAACTGAGGACTGGTAAGACGCACAGAGTTTGTATATTGAAAATATTCACCCCTTTGTTAATTTTCCCAAATTTCAGTATAAAAATACACATACAGACGGCGTCAATCCTGATCCAGAGAAACAGATGGCTTCAACGTAACATTTAAAGGTTGTACACTATGAGGAGTTTGTTGTAAAATGTGCACAAAATCACAGTAGACACAACAGCAAGCAATCGCCTGGATGTAAACAGGTAACTGGCCAGGGTACAATGTTCATTGATGTAAACTAATACGGAATAAGGACAGACCGCTCCAGAGGGGATTTAAAAAGGGTTGAAAATTTTTCAAGGCAGTCTTAAACCAAAATGACCTTTCACGAAGAGTGCACTGAATTAGTGATTTCGATACCTGTAGTTACGAGATTTGGCTTCAGTATTCTGGGGCAAAATAGAAGTATAATATAAGAAATGCTAAATTTAAGGCGTACACGACTCCAAAACTGAGAAAACTAAAACGTTTTCTGAAGATGTATGCGCAAAGAACAATTACTATTTACCTTCTCTCGGATACTCGTCCCTGCGTTGTGACTTTGCAAGAGTCGATGTTGACTTTTTTTTCTACGTCGACTAGATAATCGAGTATTAGCTATGGAAAATCGTGCCACCTTGAGTGAGCGCTTCCGGCGTCTGGACTGCAGAGAGCGCCCAGAGGAGAAGGCGCTACTGTAAGCTCGACGTCCTCTCGGTTGGACCCATTCAACATCATCATCCATTTCTTCACCATCAAATTCATCATCTTCCTCCTCCTCCTCGTCCTCCTCATCTCCTTCTTCTTCAGCATCTCCGTCATCGGAATCATCTTCAACCAGATCAAAGGTTTTGTTCTTAGTATCGGAATTCGAACTGAGTTTAGTACCATTTCCGGATTGAACGGAAACCTCATCGTCCGTCTTAATTTCAGAGGGTAGGTCCTCGACGGCAACGTTTCGTTTCATGGCGCTATTCTCTCCAGACGGCAAGCTGTCTTCACCGCTTGCAACTGGTGTAGGAGCGTCGGAGGCCCGATGTCTGACCAGGTTGACGCCAGGATGTTTGAGGGTTGTTTCTGTATCCTCCGATGGATTGTCATCTAAGTTTTGGTCCTCATCTTCACGACAGTTCCCGGTAGATCTGCGCACCACCGGTTCGGACCACGGATCTAAAGTACACAAACGTTTCGCATTTGTTGCAGATGAACTCGTATGTTGCCGGTTCAATGCCGGATTAGGTGTTCCATTCGGCTGGGTATTTGCAGTTGTCTTGGCAACCAAAGCATCCAAATGTGGTGCAAGACTAGCTGGAACTGGGAGTCCAGCGATCGCATAAGCTCGCTTGGTCACAAGGGGAACTACAAACACGAGAGCAAAATCAAGCAAATACAAAACCAACCAATCAATTTTGTAGAACTACAAATAGATTCAGGCACCAGTACATAAAGTGCTCGCTAAACTTGTTAATTTGATTGCACATAACTAACCAACGTAAATACGAAACATCGCAAAAAATTTAGACATTAAACCGTCAAATGGAAGATCTGCTAAAACATAACAAAGCAGTTTCGATCACGCATGTTAAAAACAATCATCACACTGTTCCAGTCAGTGTACGTATTATAACGAAACTAATATCAAGATTTACACATTTCCTGTGCATCTACAATTATTGCATACGTTAGAAAGGTGATACTAAATTCCCAGATGGTTTTGATGATACCCGAAACTAGGAAGAAGCTTTTATAATGACAGGTGATCAAAGTCTATGTAACAGAATTATACATTTGCTTCCGGTGTGATCCGATGACCTAAAGTGAATGTCTTATACTGTACGTGAACAAGCAGCATGTGATACTATCTTTGTGATAGGTTTGAAAGTACTGATGTTTGTCTTCAGTGATAAAGATAGCTTGGATTGATGAGAGACATCTGAGGGTTGAACTCTCCAATCCTTAACCTAACGATATGCAAAAGGACTAAATAAAAGACAAAGCAACTGTTTAATCGGCCTCAAGTGGAACAGTGATAAGGGATTCCAAAACTACACCGCCTGCAGTAAGTTAAATCAGCATATGTGCATTGAGATGTTCCGTTTGAACGTTGGCAACGTATCACGTTATCGGACGCAAACTTCGCCAACCCCGACTCCATCACCGTGAGTCAAGCCATCATGTTTTATAAAATGAGGCGTTGAAATCCATCAAAAGCATCTGATCCAGACAGATTTTCCTCTCTCTTTATAAGTGATTTCGCCGGTTGCATAGAGTTACAGGATATCTGTCAGTGGTACATGGAACATAGCAAATTTCACACTGTTGGAAAACTGAGGATGCTACGCTTGCTCGTAAAAAATAGCTTCACAGATATACACTGATTGCTGGCTTCTCTGGTGTCCACAGGGTGTTGGAAAAGCGTCCGTTATTGCAATTGTTTTTCTATTTTCAAAATAATGACCCATATCAGTTCGCTTCCTAGTCCTCTGGGTCAACGAACGATGGATCCGCAACCCTGGATGGTTTGATATCCATAAGGCTACACAAAATGACAAAGCGTTCACAAACTGGGCCAGGTAAAATCATCCCATGACGTTTACCTCGAGTTGCCACTGGCGTCGTACACTACAATTATGTATATGGATCAAGAGTGGTGTCTAATGTTAGTCAGATTGGTCTGATTGGTCTGTGTCCTTTTTCACGTCCGACGCAGTCAACTCACCCAATCGGGCCGAAGATGAATACGCAACGACGTGATCTACAAAGCCGTGCTCGGGCTCAGCGTGTGCAGCTGTCGCTCTGGCACACCCTTCGATTCAAATTCAAATCAAGGCCGCTTTGACCCGTTGTGACCATGATCCATAAGATCTGAGTGTTGTGACGCTTGGTCAAGCATATAGAACCACGAGGAAAACACACATCCGCGACGCGCAGCACCACTCCTAAGAGCAGTACATTGCAACAGTGCATTATTCATTCGAAGCGATCGCGTCCATCACGGTATTCATACACTACAACAGGCAAGTCGACTGGATGGTTATTGAGCTACGATAAATTAGTATCCTCATAGAAGAGTGAGGGTTGGTATGCGACAGAGTGGTACGGTATGCAAAGAAAACGCTGGTAAACGAGTGTGAAGTGTACGTGAAAAGAATGCGAATTGGAACAGTCCTACTGATGCACGCATATTGGTCAAAAAATGTACGTAACTGGTGCTTTGTCCGAGAATATCACGTACAACCCACGCACCCACCGTGACTGATCGCTTAAGAAAGTGTGTAAACAAGGATGTAGTGTGTGTGGTTGATAGATATGCCTACCCGAGGTTGCAGCGGCTAATCATACAGACGTCCAGCACCAAGTCTCCTGTAATAGATTTGATCTGTGACCCTCATAACTGATCACGTCTAAACCTCAGAAGCCTGTCAATATCCGGCTCACATATGATGTTGCAAGTCAGCCGGCAGCGAATAATACACGAAATCTGTTGCAACTACTCGAAATCTCCTTACTTCCATGAACGAGTTGCAATCGAAGTCGGTCAATAATATCTTGCGAAGTAACAAGAAAGGTGTACTTCATTCATACATCAAACGATACTTTGAACAATCTAAAGTAGTTACGCACTTGCTTATGATAAAGGAGGTTTGAACAGCAAACTGATGAGTTAAACACTCGCCACGTTCTATGGTGCTTATGATGCCTAAAATGGTTATCATAGCTACAACACCTTTGGACGAAAGTGAAAATACATACCAACATGTTTCTCCGCAAATAATACATGAATTAATGAAGCTATCGTCGCCACTGCCGGGACTAGAACTCCGGTCACGCTTTCCCTGAGGAAACCGTGTTTACCACACATTAGGCCCGACCGAATTATCACATGTGACCGCTCAACTACTTTCGCAGGTTTAGTGAGATCGGAGATTTCGACCTGTCTGGGGTTATCGACTGAAGTTAACCGACAGTATCTGCGTTTCCTATCGAGACGATCGGGCAACCTGATCATTACGCACAAGCGAAAGTGGTTGGGCGTTCACGTATGAAGATTTGGTCGTGCCTAATGTGAGGCCAATGGCACACTGGTAAACACGGTTGTCTCACGAAAAGCGTGACCGGTGTTCTACTACCAGCAGTGGCAAGGGTATGCACTACTGACGAGCTCGATTAAGAGCGAAACTCGAGTCAAGTACTTCTTTTCGAAAGGGGCCGACTGAGAAGTCTATAGGAATGCGACAGCTGCAATCAATTGTGAGTGATGTTCAACTCGAAATTAAACAAATCCCCAACCACTCATCAGTAATGCAACTATCTTCAACTGTCGCAGAAGAAGAGGAGATCTAATCCGAAGGCGTGCAGCAAAGCCACCTAACTCGTTTAGTGCCGAACTACTGTTTAGATAGGAGAACTTGGTCGTAGCTACTGCGAGGTTGATGGCATAGTGGCCAGCACGGTTAACTTCGGAGAATAGGAATAACAACAAGGGTATTGAGTAGTAACAGGAATAAAACTAAAATCCAATGTTTTGTCTCCGAAAAAGACTAATTGAAGAGTCCATGTTAATGTAAAAGTTATGATTAATTGTGAGTGTTGTTCAACTTCATTCGCGATTTAATCTGGACAATGCGTGAAGTACAACCATACCTGAAAAAATTGATTACAGTGAAAAAACTGAACGCTAAACAGATATCAAACAAAAAGCAGGTTGCAAACTAACGACAGACTTACTCAATTCAACAGGAATACCGACAGCATTCAATCCGGTTTGCAGAGTGTACCACAGGCGATCCGCTGCCAGTTTGCGCTTCTTTGCTGGCGTCTGGTGATCTAAACGCCACCTATGACGCAGATATCGAAGAACCACGTGGGTTCCGCCATCCACTGGATCTTGAAGGGAAGCCGGACATGAAGTGCGTACTAATCAGCAATGAGATTAACCAATGCATCGTGAATCAGAATATACTAATCAACATTCTAGTCACATAACCATTCTCTCCTTCGGCGTGTGCAACCGGAAAATAGCTCCAACATACTTTTACTATTCCAGTTCATGATAGTTTACTTTAAGAGTAAAACTATTAGCGTCGAGAGTAGTCACCTTCAGACAAAAGCGCCATCTTGATCGGAAAACTGAGGAGCATGAATTATTGGGGCTGAAAACACTATCAGATATATAGGAAGTAAAAGCATTCGACAATTACCCGTTAAACTGAGTCGATCACAAGCTATTTGGTAGTATGTTCATTCTTGAAATAGATAACACACTGTGCTTAAATCCATAATCCAGTAAATAGTCATCTTTAAACACACAGGAAATAAAATCAAAGTGGCTCTGCCTTAAGGATGTGGGTTCTTATTGAGAGTTTCAGGGTTCTTCTTGACTAGATAAATTGGAACAATAGAAGGAAGGGATCCACGTCTATTTGTATGCACATCATCAATATCAACATTTTAAGCTTTCAGCGACAGTCGTCAGTACTGTGAGTCGGGCCGCATTCGTTCTGATAACAATCCTCGAAGTGACGCAGCTATGAATAAGTACGAGTGTATGATAAGAAAACCAAGTGAAAAAAAGGGGGTTCGTGGTAGAAAGGAAACATTAACAGCTACACGAATAAAATCTCAATAGTGACCGTGAAACACTACTACGTTAGAGAACGGTTCCTGTCAGCGCAAATGATAGCAAAGAACTCTCCAACCTAGAAGGCGGCAATCATCAGCCTCGCTCAACAAGGCGGCCAAGGCTTTTATACAGCGACATTGCCTAGATGCTTTGCAGTTTCTTCCAACCACCATCAGCCATAATGAATAATCCAGGAAACTCTGTTGGCGTACGAAATGAGTGATCAAATCAAAATGGACTGTGTATTTTGTAACTTTGGTTATAAGCTGTACATAAAAGCGTTTAAAAAAGATTTTGCGTGAATACGCATAAGGATGTAACCAGAATAGAGTTAAGCAGGATCGTATGAAGAGGGATGGATTCTGTCGACATACTTCTTGCTAGCGCCATGGATTGAGTATCCCTTTTCATAGACGAGCTGACAACACTGCGCAACTGGTCAGGAACCATATTTAACCTACTGGTACACAAAGTTGAGTTGAAATATGCATTTGTGTTATGTCAAGCGAAAACGTAAAGGATTTCAGAATCGTTTGCGTGTCACAGATCCGTTTCGTGACACTCAAACAGTTGACCATCAGGATGAGTAGAGAAAACATACTCTTTATAGGAGTTTTGCTCGATGGCATTGACAGTAGAAACAGTAACAACGTTGGAAGTTAACTTGATGAGATAGGCTAGATATAAGTCAGAGTTGGCTTTAAGCTGAAGTGTGAAAAAGAGCAAAGGCAGATAAATACAAGTTAGAAGAGTAAAATGAATGGAATAAGCTGTTACTCGAATTGGTTGAGATGCAAACTGGAAATTCGCAAACTTGAGAACTGACTAGTTAAGCTAACCTTTGGCGCGGTCCTGAAATGTTCGATGTAGCCATGGGGCTGGTCGTTGGGTAGTCTGTGTGGCCAGATCTAGAAACGGCATTCGTGATGCTCGATTACGTGTCAGACCCCGATTAAACTCGCATGCATCCGCCACCATTGCGAAATAGGCTGTCGGATCGGAAATGTGACTCAGCAACGATGGAGTGCAAACGGAATGCATCATCATAGATGGCGTGCTGACTGCAGAGTTTGAACAAACTGAAAGTGAGGCGGGTGTGTTGCTCATTTGGTAAACGTTGGAGTGGAATTCGAACTCCCGGCTCACGAAGGAATGACAAGAGGTACAAATCACGTCTGCAAAGAAGTATCTGAAAGGACAGTTGAGAATGAACAAACCATAAGGACGGTTGAGAAAACGGTTCTACACAGTCCTCTGAAGTAACGAAGAAAACGTAGGTTTTCAAGTGATACGATAATCGCACGTCAGGCAAAATAAAACTCAACATTAATACTAGTAAGGAAACGTATACATATAATAGCCAGGTACAGTGTGTCAAGCCCAAAGCAAAAAATTACATACGGGTACAATGCATAAAACATGAAAAAATTGCAGATTTTCAGGAAAATCTAAATATTACATCTGTTCCAGAAAGGAATAAACCGACAGATCGCTTACCTCCTTGTTGTTCTCAAACTATTTGATAATCCCGTTATATCATAAATATCTCACCATATACAAACAACGGACCCATTATAATACGTTCATTAAGCCTGTCAGCCCACTGGTGAAGCAGTGTTTGACTGATTTAATTTTCTCATAAATGGATAGACATGGCAAGAATCTACGGTGTTGCATTCCTGACTGGTGTAGTGTTTTAGGGAGACTGGACCACAGTACGATGGTACATCTGCATGAAAAAAAACTGGATCCGTTGTATTTTAAATTATTCCATTACTACCGCTGACATCTCCCTAAAATTGTGCACTGAATGATCGCAAATAATCCAGTATTCCAAACAACTGTGTTCTTCAGGAGACCATTTCTTCCTATTTCTACGTTAGTTAGTGTACGTGCATGCCTGTGCGTATAAATATACCGATGACGTTACTAGACTACACAACTACTAAATAACGAAAATAATATGTGCAATATATCATAAAATACACAACGTAATACATAAATAATATAAAAAGTAAACCGGACCGAATGTTGTCAGCAGCTGTTGAAGACAACAGAATGTGTAGATACTGCTTTTCATTTGATAAATTTGACAGAGTTGAATATAATCCTACTCATTTAGGAGGCAAATCCATTGGACTAACCATCAACGTTTAAATGAGCTTGAATTTTTAGTTCCCAGTGGTTTTCCTTGGTTACAGCACGTTGTTGAGGCTTCGCCAAAACTCCTAAGTTTGTCTTTCTCAGCCGTCGTTTGAAAGGCTTAAACAGGTCCAATACCTCTTAAAATTCTCGGTCATCACCTACCTGTTATTTGGTGGATTTAATGTTCTCAGAATACATTCTTCGGACAACAAACTAAGGATCCCATCATTTTTAGCGTCCTATCAGTACATACCTCCAAAGAACTATTTCGCTTCCTACTCACTGGCTGCACGCTTTTAATAAATTCGACGACTGTGATGAATTTGTCAACAGGATTCGTCCTCCACGACACGTTCACCAGACGCGTATCCCACAATAATGCAAGACAAAACTCTAAGCATATGCATGTACACGGTTCCGTTTACGTTGCCCCAGTCCTCCTACATTTCATATATGAATTTCGTAACAAACAAAAAACTATCACGGACTCAAAAAAGCGGTTGGTTTACAAATGATTCTTTTCTGAATGACCGCACTGTAAACGTAATTTCTTGGGTGCTGCCGATAAATATCTTGTATAAACACTGTGGCGCCCAAATAACGTCCAATTTTCGTTGCGTTCTATTTTGATTTATGGTTCCAAAACATGACTGATGCGTGACAAAAATATCAACAAACTTGTTATGAGTTACCGTCGTTGTCTTCACCAGTCAGTCCACAGTAAGCGCGGTGATCGCGTGAAAAACATAGCCATTCAAAATTGCGTATTTAGAAACACACGAGGTACGTAATCAGACGGGGCAACTAACAACTTTGCATAATCTGCAATGGTTAGTTCACGTGCTCCTCGTGTCAGTCCAGTGTTTACCATGTAAATCAGCACCAACTGAGTAAACCCGTGAGGGATTCAAGCAACGACGTGACCTCGAAACCCTAACCGTTCTATTGAGTAAAGTGGGTAGGTATTGCCTTCCCAGTTGAGATTCTCGTGCTCACTCAAATCGCCCATTAGAAACGCTAAAATGGTGATTTGCTGCAGTCGATGGTGTACCTTCAAACATAACAATTTCAGTCCAATTACTTAACCCTGTTGAACTGTTTTTATCCTTTTTGGTCTAGTTCTTCTTCCAGGCTATTTCGTCAAAGATGCGGTGATCAGCGCTAAGATACTGCCGATTGCTATAATTTCATCAAAAAGCATTACAGGAGCAATTAAGCACAAGGCACTTATGACAGAATGACTTCAAGTACACAAGTTTAGGTTAGGCTGAAGCTGAAACGCAGTGTAAGCAACGGTTACTCTGATCTACTCTTATGAGCAACCACCAGAGTGTTAGGCTCTATGCCTTGCTTATCCACTCATTTCTGCCGTGACAGGATCAGTCTTGAAAAGTGATACAATTTTAACCCAATATGGGATACGAATAGACATTGTAAAGTATTAGTCGATGAAAACCGTAAGTAATGTTCGACAAACACAGAAATGTCAGAGCGTAATTAATGCGAAGGCGAAAAGAGGACCGAGGCACCCACATTCATGGGAATCACAGCTGTTTGGTTTGAATGAATCACTAGATCATGGACACAACATTCTAAAATCGACACTTAACTCCTTTATTCACAATACTCAAAATAAGTTGGCTGGTTTTGTAAGCCTAGAGTACTCGGTCATCTAGAAAACTGCGACCCAGCAATCAATCTAATCTAATTAAGTTCAAGCGTAGAACCCACTACAGTTCAACACCGCCTCTATAAGATTACCGAATGGTGACAAAGACTTTTTCTAATTGCTACCAAATACAACTTCCAGTAAAGTGATCGAAATTGGCGTCTCGTGAATATTCGATAGAGTATTTACGTTCAGTGTCCAGAAGAAATTTAGTGTAGGCCATCCTGATGCAGGGAAGTGAAACAATAGTAAGTCTTCAAAAGAAATGACGTGCTTTAATAACAAACTTAATGACAGACTGACTGAGATATATCCGGAACTACAGACGTCAGCAAAAGTGGATTAACGAACAGAGAACAAAAATCAAATCTATAGGCCGGCAAAACAGATATATTTTACTATCATTCACCACGTCACAACCGTCAAAAAGAATCGAGTCCAGGAACGTCAGATGTCAAGATATACTGTTCAACAATCAGGCTGAAAGTTGCCATAAGACAATATTGTAGTCTGAGCAATAATTACCGCTGAGTCCCATGTCACATGAGTATACCCAATAGTTGTGGTGAAATGACGAAAAGATTCTTAAACGGTCGTTGTGTTTGTGACGTTCCGATCAATTTTAGATGTGAACATTTTGATTCCCAAAATAGGTGATCTTATAATTTTGTTATGGAGTGAGTTTATGTAAAGCAAGATAAGCAGCTTACTAATTTCAAACAGAGAAACCAAAAGATTTGTAGGTTGTGAAGTGTAAACTGTCGACAAAACCCAGTTCAGTTCATACTCACGGTAATGAAGCAAGAGATAGGCGGATCAACCATAATAGCGACACATATTTCCTTCGAATCAGACGTGAAAAATAACAGCGACTGAATAGTCGCCTGAAACGGTTGATCACCACACAGGCTAAAAATGTGAAACCAAAAGCCAGTTAGTAATTAACATGAAGCAAAAAAGTAACAGTATTAATAGCATGCGGAGCACACATGCAGAAAGTCACATCTAGTGGATCGTTTTCAGATGACTAATGCTCAAGTGCGCGACGTTTAACTCAAGGCCAATGTGAGTAACGTCGTCAATAACTAATAAGAACTGCATGTGCTGACTGGACTGATGGTCCTGAGAATAACACTGATTCCGTCCTAACTAGGTGTTGACTGAATGCTTAAACTAGCCAACAGTAAACTCTAACACTGCTCCGACAGTTAGTTAATTCCTGCGACTTGGACATCACTGCGAAGTCCCAAACCTAGAGCCACTGATTGGAACTAACCAGATAATCACTGCATCCGCTTTTGAGAAGACTGATTATCCTGAACACGGCTCCCGAACAACTGCGACTGAACACTCAGATGGGATATTTCGAGCGCGTCTAATGTGAAGACAATGGAGCGTTTGTCAATATAGTTCCAGCACGACAACGTGAACTAGTGTGTGGATCTCGCTGGTGGCAAGGGATTGCACTACTGACGAACTTTACCAAACATGAAACTTGACTATGTTACTTCCTTTCCAGAAGGATTGCCCAAAAGATCTATCACAATGTAAAATTCGTGATCAAATATAGGCAATTATCATTTAGCACAAGTCGAGAAAACTAGAAAACCGTCCAATATGTTACGATCAATTTCACAACCGTAGGTCGCATTATGCCAATTTCTCGTGTCAAAGTTAATGCGTGTAAAAATGGTCACAACAATGAAAATCCAATTAAAGTTCAGTTATTTTAAACTAATTCACGGATTGATTAGAGCAAAACCATATGAGCGTGTACGGCCTGCACACACGCACAGGTTGACTGTGAGTGAAAAAGGACGTCGCGCGGTATGTCCATCATCTATGGCACCCTAAACATGGGCATCTCGTGGACAGATCGATAATTCTGAAGCAGGTGAGCGGTCGTCACAATACCAAGAAGAAACAGCCAATAAACTGAGATACTTCTGCCTGACAGGGTAAAAGATGTAACATGTAACAAGATTGGGAAAGATATTATTTTAGATTGTATGCTAATCTTATTCAGTGTATGGAAGATGGCCAAAAAAAACTTACAAGATCCGGGTGTTCTCTAAATCATTTGCTGATATGCTCACCATCATATACAAACAAGAGGAAGCTTCTTGATTGATCAACAATGCAGTCCTCCGATCGGTATTCAAAGCAACAGTAGTTCAGAGTAGAAATCAACGCTTAGGTTATCAGAGATCCCTCAGTCAGATCGGTAAACTGTCTATACGTGAAGCAGATATTCGTATTTCAGTAGTAAGCTAAATATTTGCTTAAAACACATATAATCCGGAAGAAATTCTGTGCGCTAACAAACCCACTTATACATGCAATACATTCTAACAACGAGAAACTCCACATTCTGTGCCAACTGATAAAAGCTTCTGAATTCACCCGATCTAAGAAAAACGAACTTCGATTTTAATATGCAGTAAGTAAGTGAATCCGATAAAGGAATTGCGCCATTTAAGTGTGGAAAGCCAACATTTGCAACCACAAATAACCAAGGAGGTTGTTAACTGTTAATAACAATGTTGACAAAAGCCAGGTTTTAATTCTGCAGTAACTACTATTTTAAACATGCAGACCCCAAATCCGAAAGCCTCTGTGGTAAAAAACAACCGAACCGTGTAGAAAAATATAAACAACCCAAACACAGTGGGTACATCTTACTAAAATATGCTTATGTTAATGTACTAGCGAATCCGCTGTTCATTACCAGAATGTGATTCGTTTAGTGACATTTACCGAAGTCATTAACATATTCCGCGAAATCCAAGGCTAGAAAATGTTAGCCTACACGAAACTGGTCATTGTGATATCTATAAACCTTGGTCCCGGACCTATACTGCTAACTTGGTGAGGTGGTCGGGCTTGTGTACTGTTTTGATCCGGCGGGCTATGCTGATCAGGACTCCGGTCCTTCCAGGTACAACCTTGTCAGACAGGCCAAAGAGGAGCAGTCAAACGAAAAGCAGTTACACTCATAGGATTGTATGTCGCACTACTGACCGCATAGGAGTGCTTAGGTAGTGAGGCACGATTCTATGGGCA
>LUCH01001213.1:24332-39494 GCA_013368495.1 Paragonimus heterotremus | reverse complement strand
GCATTCCGGAATGCTCAAGATGCGCGATCAATTGGTCAACTAATCACGGTACACAGGTTGGTTGAGTCACGTACTCCGTATGTCATCTGATCGTTTACCGTATCGGGCATCATATGCTGAGGCCGCCGACAGTTGGGTAAAACCGCGTAGTGGTCAACCAACAACGCGGTCTCGAAATATGAAGACCTTGACTGCTCCACTGAGCAAAGTGGGTAGGTGTCGCCTACCTGGATGGGGTTCTCGTGATCACTCAAACCACGGGTTAGAGATGCTATCCGAGATGGCGATGTGCCGCAGTCAATGGCGTACCCGTATTCATACCATTTCTAGCTCATCCTCTTAATCTCCTGTTATTAACTTTTGACTTTCTTAGTAACGTTTTCTTCTAGTATATTCCACGTCACTGTTGAGCTGAGCTGCAGCCCGGACCGCAGTACCTTTTGGTCAGGTTGATGGCTGTTATGATGATGATGATGAAACCTTGGCCAGTTCATCCAACAGACGCGCTCCCTGTCTGTACGAATTGAACACATACAAACAAGGCCAATACTTTCAAAAGTTTAATCGCAAAAATGCAGTAAGGAAAGAAAACAATCCAATAACAAAGGAGGATTTTTCCCGAACAGTAACTATTTAAATGAATAGATAAAAGAAGTACTCCCTATCAGTGTTTTGATGCACTGGTAAGTAATACGAGCCAGTAATTTACGCCTACTGTGATGAGGTTTCATCGATTCCCTCCAATGACCAGAATAAATTGGAATAACTAACAGAAAACATCACTATACAGGATGAAAGTTGACCGTGTCCAATGTTATAGACGAGTAGCCCACGATGATGTTTGTAGGCGAAATTGCGATATATCAAGATTACACAATATCAATCACCAAGATCATTGAAAATACGCAGAACGAGATTACTAAGTCATGTATGAATAATACCAAACCATTGATAAACGTGACGTACACTCGTTGCAAGAGTGTAAAGCAAATCAACGAAAGGCTCGAGATGACCAAACGGAAGAAAAACTCACCAGTAGGTGAAAACCTGTAGATAACATCCGTGAGCATAGGAACCTGTTTCATTCCCTACAAATGGGTTGGATAAGACAGTACTTAATCGGATGTAACTCGACTGTTCGTTTGCAACGTGCTGTATGCTGCCTCACTCACACACCTACTAGTCTTATTCCTTCGCATTTACACCGGATACGTGGTGTGTGAGTGAATCCCCAAGTGGTGCAGCGCAAGCTACTTGGGGTGACGGTTTAAAGCGCAGGCGTCCTTTGGCTTCGGTCACTGTGACAGGCTAATCCGTTTCGGATGCCGCCAACCATGTATGCACTTCAGAACCAACTGTTGGGATGTGGCGAGGAAGTATGAAGTCAACCCAACCGCTTCCCCTTCAATCTCTAGTCCACGGTTATTTCTTTTACTTATCGAGGTAATAGAGAAGTCGGGTATCGATCACTGTCTTATCCACATCAATATAAGTGAGTCTATTACAATCCTAGATTTAATCTGATACAAGGGTGAGGATATGTATACTTCCAGACAAGTTCCCATTGATTGTATGAGGCAAACAAACATCTCATAGACTCTAAGCGAGTACCAGCAGAGTGCATACGTTAGTCCATCAGAAGATAGGAAGCACATACGTCACATAACAAGAACTGCCTTCTCTTCGATGAAAATGATTAAGTCAAATCTCACAATCCACAACCATAACTTGTTACCACTGAAGGATAGTACGTATAATTCATTGCTTCATATTAAGCTATTGCTTCATTAGCACCGACAATAGTTTCAACAATCACCGTCGACGAGCACACGCTCCAGCTGGGATAAGATTGCAACCCTACAGTTCTCTTTGAAAGTGTGATCTAGCCCATCCCAAATGTGTCTAGTAAGATAGAGATCCAATGATCACGGTGGACATGACAATGTTCGGATTTATTCTAAGGCCATCCGTCCTTACTATCCTGACCCATTACTCCAGCGATCAACCGTAGCTCTGCTTTTCACATAGGCATTCCGACCTCAAGAAGTATTTTCTTCAGGGTGCGGACTAATCATATGACTGTCTAGTTGTGACAACGCTGAAACCGTTCAAAATGTCTTCGATCCAACTAATAGTACAGTGTCCGTCATCTCTTTTCGAACAGATTTTTCTTTGCTGATCCGTGCTACTGGTCCAGGGCGTCCGTCTGCCAGTGTAGTGATCAGCGAGGTAGACGACGTACTCATCCGTAATAATTCCACGTTCAGACAGACCTTCTGCTTTTGACCTGTTACTGCTAAAAACATGCAACGGAGCACTATGGTCAACAAACTTAGAATCACCCACTAAAACTAACGTCTACAATTGAATGTCAACTCAAACCTAACAGGACTGCTAACCCAGATGATCTCGTACCGGCACTTTACAAAGGTGGTGGGGCGTTAGCAAAGAGCCTGACGCAGTTGTTGCAACTTGTGCGTACGACAGATCAGTCAATAATATTTCCAATATTCAAAAAAAAAAGTCAGGGGCTCTCGCAAAAACCATAGAAAGACTAACTTGATCACAGTCATTAGTAAGGTCCGGGTATGCATTATATCTTACCCACTTCCTATGCTGGGGAGGCAGATATCTGGGAAAAATAAGCAAGTCTTCGTCCTAGATGAGGAGATACTCGTGAAGCATCCATCCTTCACATGATTCTGAAGCAGCGTCATACCTGCCTTCAGCCAACAATTGCACTTCCCCTGACTACAAAGGTGCCATTGACCAACTCGATCGATCCACACTCTTAGGAGTCGCTTAAACGCGGATGTGTGCCGGGAAAACATATGAACATACTGTCAGCGATTTATTGTCACAACTCAGCTCAAATGAAGGTTTACGGTAAACTGTTTGACAGTTTCATCACAAAGAGCGGCGTATGGTGAACCAGTCAACCTTAACCATATTTGTCTAACTTTATCATACACGAAATAATGGAGGACAATCTGCGGCATTCACAAGACTCCGGTCTGTACCTCAGGCCTAGTGGGCAACGACTGATCTGGATCAGGGAGATGACAAGGTGTTTTAATATCATTTTCAAAAAGCACAGACAATACTAGACGCAATATCGCGCTCAGCCAGATATTTCAGAATGTATTTTGCATCTTTAAAATGCAAAGTACTTATACAAGACTGTTGACACTAAGTAAAATTAGTTTTAGAAGAGACCCAACTGTAAAATTTGGATTTCGGCTGGATTTGAACCAGTGACAAGAAATGAATGGTAGATACGGAGATTACGCAGGTTGCTGACCGATATGTGCACTTAGGAAGTTGCACCAACGGCATCTGAAGTATAAGAAAGGAAATAGATGCTCGTGTCTTTAAAGTTAGCGCTGTAATCGCTAATAAAAGACATCACTGGCGAAAAAGAAGCATTCCTTTGAAGCCCAGAGGGTCATGCGTATGACGACTACTTTAAGGACTGTGCTAATTTACGGCCCCGAAACTTGGTCGGTCAGGGTAGAAAATGTGAACCGTCTTCATGTTGTTGCTTGACAGAACTGTGTGCACTTAATGACGCGGGGTGGTAAAAGCCCTAGGGATGTTGACGTCTTATTTTCACTTATAACTCGGCTGTTTGTCTGCAGGATGTGGGCATCTTGATGTTGAATGTATCGAGTATATTCGTGGTTGCTTGTAGTTAGCATGAGTTTTCAACGGTCACTGCCATATTCTCAATAAGCACTAGTCGAGTGACGTTGGAGTAAAAAGCCTATCGATGTGACAAAGCTTCAATTCTACTTCAACCGCACAGCTCATTTCGGATGTTTTCACCATAGGCTTCGACAGTCACTGCGATAGGCTCAGTATTCGTTAAGCTTTCTCACTTGGCTTAGCCTCGACAATACGTTAAGCAGTCACAGGATAAACGGCCTCAGACTTTTTTCCGTCGACTATGAGTTAATGATCATATAACGACGACCACGTAGCTTCCAATGAACGTGAAAGAATGAGGCGGATGAGTATGATAGCCTGTTGTTTCGAAATGAGCGAGTCATTGAGAATGACGCAACCGGTAACTGTCTACTACATGATATGCTCGTGTTTATGACTGAGATGCACTGAACAGTCTTCACGCGCCACACCACATCTTCCTGTGTAGGAGTGTGACATCCGAGATATTCATATGACGCTCTATCACTACTGTCACAAACCAGGGAGGAATCACGAACAGAGAAAGTTAATGACCGATAACCCGGAATACTATAACTACTGTCCAAAAATCACGATCAGCCCATCAAGCGTGTACAAAATGACACCCCACACAAAGTTCCGAATTGTGATAGCTACGCGGTCCACGTTCAACAAATCAAAGACAGGTCTGGCTTCCGGTGATGATGACTGAACACGATCAGTTTAGAAAAATTGCTGGCATATGGCGTGGAGGATGAGCAACACTTCGAAAGGTTTGGCAGTTCCGAACGTCCCTATGGAGGTAACCAACCACAGAAAACCACTGGCGAGGAAGACAAGCATCTTCTGATGACAATATAACTGAACATCTTAAATTCAAGTTATACTCTGAGTGAACTAGGTAACTTCCTGACATGCCTACACATATTGTAGCAATACGCAAACTGTATCAGGATTCGACTGAGGCGTATAAAACGTACCACTTTTCACGTTTGGAATTGCATTACCTCACAAAATACGTTAGATTTAACATCTAGCGCCCTTTTATCAAGTGTGTACTCTTTCCTATATGCAACACGCTATGGACCTACCCAGAATGATCGCGTTCGGTTACTGCCAGAGGCAGAAGTTAAAAGTGCACCGAAACGCGCACAGGTGTTGATCGGACTGGGCATAGATTGCATAGCTTATACAGTATGCGAATATGCGCGGGATGAGTCACTTTACGTATGCTTGAGGAGATGACCGTAGCAGTTGCTCTGAACGTTGAGGGCAATGTTGACGACCGAACAATCATTGTCGTTATCAGTATTTCCTATTTAGCACTTGAACTCTTAGGCGCGTTGGCCTCATGTGTAAATGGGAAACGGATCACAAGAAATACTGGTAGTTCACAGCTTGACCGCAATGTATAACAAAGTTTGATAAAACAAAACGAGGTGCACAAAACCAAATGTATAGAAAGATTCGCACGACCAACAGATTCAGCCCCTGTAAACAGATAAAACGTTACCTAGATTGTTAGATCAATGAAATGATAAGCAAAGAGAATCGGGAAAAACTGCTGGGTAGGCGATATAGCCAAACTGACAGCCACCTTGTATTAATGACAGAAACAAACCCCCGATGAGACAACTGACCAAATTCGCCCTAAGGAAGATCACAATTGAAAATGTCAGAGATAAAACCTGGGTTCACAATAGTTAGCAGGAGAAGAGCGAGACTGACACGATCTCAATCCCAACAAGCTGCGCAATACGGATGCTGACCAATTAGGATTCAACGAATGCATAGTTTGTTGGCTGATGTTGAAACAATTCTCCAAGTCCTTCACGCACACGCAATCGAAAGCCCACTGCTAACGACACCGACTACTAATCATACAGCTATGGGTTCGACCCTCGATCACTTTAAGTGATCAACCTTGCAAAATCCGGCTCACAAGTCGCGAATGCGTTATGGCCTAAAAGTCAGGAGTTATGCTGGACGATCCAGGCGGACACACTAACTGTGATGCAACCCATAAGCGTCAAATCCCCCAAAGTATCTGGTCAGTGTAATGCAGGCGGACCAGCATTAGACAAAACGGTGCACGTCCGTATATCAGGTATTGTACATTAAACGGGGAAGTACACACGTGCTTTGCGAAACATACCGAAGGAAATCGACGTCGATGACAGACAAATATGCTGCACAGAATAATCGACTTGGAGAACACTGACGAGGAATGCTATTACCGTCAGCAAGCCTACCGTGAACTGCCACAGTGAAGCTACCCGAAATTATCATCCGGCTTCAAGTTCTCTTTTTTCAAAGCACCAATAAACAATCCAAAGAATAGATATAACACACATGGGGACGAAAACGATGTGAAGAGCCGCAGAAAGGACGAGGATTTGATGAACAAACGAAGTAGCTATGAAGGATTGTTTGTCTAATAAGTCAGCACAAAGAAAAGCTCAACATAACACTAAACTGGTCCTGGTACTCAGTACAAGTAGTTGTTCTGCACGGTACCCAACCTGTGTTCGAAATTGTTCATACGTTAGCATAACAAAACCGAGGGCAAAACCGATCAGTAGTTCTGAGAAGTTTAGAGTAGCCTTAGAAAAACAAAAACCTAGTAAGCTATGTGGTGTTGACATTCCTGGTCACTCAATAGATGAAACCAAATATGTATTTGGGACTGGTTCGATAAATGGCGTCCCACTCAGTAAATGTCAACCAAACACACGGTGAGAAAAGGTTGCACGTTTAACTTAGGACAGGCAGACCAGTTTGTGTGAACAGAAAAGTGCTGTGAACAGGCGCGGATATAAGTGCGGAGTGGGTGAGCATGCAAGTGTGCGGATGAGATGCAAACGACACGAACAACAATGAACGGCGGGATCAGAACACGTGGGTCAGACATACGAACCCCAAAGTGTTGCGTAAACTGTGACGCATGCAAAGAAAGAACACCACCAGTCTACTAGAAAGTAATATAATTAAAAGAGTAGTAAAAACATAGGTGCACGTATTGTTTTGATTTCCAAAGAAAGAAACAGGTCAACGCAATACAAAAGTATAGCCGTGTACAGGAGACCGTAAAGCTATCCCGACCATTTTTTCAAGGAGCGTATTTTCCGCAGCTCTCGGTATAATACATGCTGTTGAACCAGTGGATCAAACGCGATCTTCTCCTTTCGACCTGTGGCCAGTTTGGGCCGAAAAGCAACAATACGATGATGGGTACCTGCTGTACTCTCTAGCAGGACCATTACCGTCTTCACAAAAGCTTGCTGAGGTGTGGACATATTGGCAGAATTTGAGTCCGAAGTCAATGTGCATCTGACCAACTGGACATTGGCTGTAAAAAGGAAGGTAGATAGGGTTGACGGATGACAGATGGATCCACATATATGCACATGAACAAACAAAAGGGAAACCATCTTGACGCATCTAGATAGAGCATACGCCATCTGGAAGGTGTGATTAAGGCAAACTGATGTGAGTTGGATTGTCTCTCAAAGCTGTTCCCAAGGATTGAATGATAGCAGTAGCGGTACTTAAATCTAACTGGAGGAGCGAACATTCGAGACTGAACAGCACACACACAAAAAACATCCACACATGAGTAGGTTGTGTATACTGTTTGATGTATACACGATCCAAACGATCAATAACAGACCGACGTTTAGCTCCATCGACACACAAAACCTTCATACCGAAGAACGACCACATCGCTACATGAAACTGCCTTAACAAGCACGGTCACGATTTACTTAATGAATGACACACGATTATTGTACTCTTCCCGCAGATTTTATTATCTGCTCTTTTTCCATCCTGCATGTGACTGTCTGGATTGACAGTGCAGCTCGAGCCACACCAATCAACGCTAATGTAGACGCTCGCAATTAGGTTCAGGCGATACAATACCTAAAATCAAACATTGTAGGAAACAATATACACTGTTGTGTACATCACCTGAAGACTAAATTAGAAGGCATCAACTCGTGGGAACGATGCAATCCATACGATCAAACCATTACAGATAAATCACTCACACACATGTCAAACGAACAAACAAACGATAAGACAACAAGAAGACGAACACAGTTTAGAGACAAGGCATTAATTCGGATTCTACATCAGTAAGATAGTTTGATATGCAGTGTACAAGTGATTGGACTGGGATACATAGTGAACATACACGGGAGGCCCGGAATACGTTATCCTGTGTCGGGATGAGAAGGAAGCGAATCGAAATAGCGTGACTTTGTATGTACGAATGTAGTGGGCTGATGTGAGTGGGTAGAATTCGAATGTGTTTTGATCAGATAGGATAAACATAGTTCCCGATTACAGTCTCCTCGTGCACACCACCACGGATGCAAATGCACGAAAAACAAATTAGACTGTAGACAAATATACGGTAGGATTGCCAAGCGTTTGTCACATTCAAGGACAAATCAACGTGAGTGTGATGGAACCATCCGTGTCGATTAGCAATGAATAAATAAACCAGCGAAGGGTTCAGTGTGCCAGTGTTGTTCAACGTTCCTGAATAAATATGGTATCTTTTCGGGCCAAACCGGCTTCGCTTAATGTGGTCGATTCGGAGAATGAGGAAAGACTACAGCGCGGATACAATCGAACCAATTCGTAGCGCGAACGAGGAAAACCACGAGATTCGAAGTAACACCGAAGATCCTACAATATAAAAATGTGAGAAGAAAATGAGACAGATTGGTGTCTAAAGTAGGTTATATCTTCTTGTATGAAAAATAGGTACGTTCTGCATATACAAACATGGGCAGAACAATCGTCTTCTGAAACGAAGAGTTTGTCAAGGATTTTATCCTGCAAAGAACCTTTTCAGAGTCCATAAGGTGAAGAGCAGTTGGATAAATATGAAAAACGTGGAGACAATTGAAAAAGATAACGGATTTGACATACTACAATTCTACACTTGGGAAATCTGCGGGGATCCAGTTAGCCTACAATTCGATAGGTCAGTCATGACTACCTCCCAGGAATCAAGGTTCATAAGAACTGCAATTGCTCGTAAGCCAAGTATTTTTTTTACTGCACGCCATCACAAGGACCACTACCGACATCAAGCATAAGTAACTGATACCGATGTATGAGAGACACAACCATTGATGGTCCTATTTCAATATAACATAACAACCTAATGCATAGACAGGTATGGTGGCGCAATAAGAAATTAATAGAAGGGGAGAAACGGGCTGTTATTTCCAATGTGTAATAAGTCCGTCCATACCACCGATACATCTGACAACGTCTCCTTGGTCCTCGAGTGAATAAACTAGTTTAAGGCACGATGTTTCTGTCGTTGGTTTGAATCCAGCCGAAGCCTTCACTGTTCATAATTAGGTCTAATCTAAAATCATAAATCTGCCAAACTACCTATTAGTAACACATAAATCAGTGTTCAACTATCATCCTCACGGCTTCTCTTTCGAATCGGTCTGATCGAATAATCTCCGTGAGAACTGCGATCAACTGTAAGTGACCATTAATTTATAATCGTAACTACTACTTAACGTCTAATTAACAGTATCTGGTTTACGATGCTAGACCAACTTTAGGTCTGTTCTCAGACCGGAGTAAATGTCGCCAATCGCACCACATTCACTTAGCAGAGATGACAGATCCCGTGAGAACCGACTGACATCTATTTCTGTTCATCCGCTTTGTTTGCCGCAGAGATGAGGAACTGATACGTTAACCAACGGTACTAATCATACAGAGCTTCAACAAACGTCCTAAACTGCAACAACGGGATCATCTTTTTGAGACTTTGTATCCTTTGAAGTTAGATATGTTTGTCAAATTGATGACATATATACATATAATGTTCAATATAATGGGAATCACTCAATGCTTTTCTATAGGTTTTATAAACCACTTATACGCGATTTCGTTCACACTCTAAAACAGTTGATTCAATTTCAGATAGGCACCACATCGCAGAGACGTCGCGATCGATAATGACGGCTGTGATTTTTCTTTGGTAAAACATATTGAATGATTACTCGCGACATGCAAATAACTGTGTTGTCGAGTTCTGTGTGGGTATCGGCTGATAATTCGCCTCGTCCTAAATAGTAACAATCGTTTGCTCCCCGAAAATAAAATAGCATACGGTTTAAATTATCACTGCCTCCGCGATTCATTGAAGTTTTGAGTTCACACCACAACGACTAGGACAACGAAGCATAGTTCGTTTGCTTTAGTGAGCGCTTCAGATTACTTGCGAGGTTAGCTCTAACCTGCGCAGCGCGTGTGCCAAACCTCGGAATCGTGAAGAGGATACTCATTTTGGCACACTCTGGTCGACAAAAGGTTAGATCATACATCAACCAGGATACTCATTATTTCTGATTTGGCTTTAGGACAGTCTGCAATCAATGGTACGAAAAATGATCTCTATTCACGTTATCCTGTTGAGCACATCATAAACCAACATACCTCTTTGATCGTGTAAATGAATGAGTGGTGTAATTAAACTTCTTAATCAAACAGACTTAATGTGATACTAGGAGACTACGAAAATTAAATTTTATAGCGGCATGCGTTTGTCTACCAATGGTAAAGGGACTATAAGGTCGACATATTTTCGAGCAGCCATTCCATTACGTGATATCATCCAACCAAGAAAATATGCAACCCCAAACTAGTCCACCTCGTGTGCAACACCTCGAGACAGCAACAGTGTAGAAATGTCAAACGTTCGCCAATTTGAGGACCTGTCATATTTTAAAGATGGGACATGCGGTTTACACGAACATTTTGAGAGATGCAGTCCGAGTGAATACATATCACAATATGCCATCTGGCTGCCTTACGATTACTTCCATCGCTAACAACGTTCCATCGGCAAACGCATTATGTGAGCTGAGAGTGTATGCCTCTTACCTAGGTCTCACGATGTAAAACTGGTGCATTCACAAGCATGCTAAAGGCAGTCGTTCCAGCGCGTAAGGAAGCGAAGACTGATGGTGAAAGCGTATCAAGCATCCGATAACACTGCAATGGCTGGTTAGTACGTGAGGGAAGCATGATGAATCTCATGTGATTTATCTGGAGATAGAAGAACATAACTCTCGTCATAAAACACATACCACTAGCGGTAGAGAAGGCGTCAAACGGAGCACCTCACGAGTCCCATTCGGTAGTCTGACCACCAGTTCAACCGCTTCCTCGTTTAACTTCGGAACAGGGAGGGGATAGAATTCTAAATCAACTTCCTCGGTGTGTCTCGGATCTGCCTGACAGACTGGTGGTTGTACTGACGCGGATGAAGTGACACAAGCGGTTCCAGTCGGTCGTAACGGTCTTCTTGAACTAATAATGGCAGTAGACGAACGGCTTGGGGGATGAGTGGCATCTGGATCAAATATGAAACAGTCTGGATCCGTGTTATCATCATCTGAATCATCCACATCTTCATCATCATCATCTGTCAGAACGATGAGATCGTCTACAGGATCGGTCGTCGCCTGTGTGATGCAATGGGAATATATATATTTACTTCATGGTACTTACGAATACGTCACACCTACCAGAAATCAGTATCATCATCATAGACAACAATACATCAGTGGTCCACACTGATGCTTAACTGTCACACAACCACGAAGAAGAAGAAACAAACCCTGTTTAGGAAGAGAGTAGAAAAAAGGAGAGGTGGAGACCTAACTACTAAAAATAGCTACGTCTACATTCAAACATACAACATCAAGGCGCCTACACTTTGCAAACAAACAATCGAGCTGTAAGTGGAAGTAAGGCGTCATCAGCAAAGACAGCTTCCTCACGGCTTTTACTGCCCCGCGTCATTAAGCGCACTCACTTCACAGACAATTCGGATAAACAACGACAACACTCACGTCATTGAGCTCGGTTAGCCGCCATCTCACTTAACATCTCCAGCCACCGACTCCGTGAGTCGCGAGAGCTCCAGCTCGGGTGACGAACCCGATCTACACTTATCAACCCCATCGTCAACGATTTCATTTGTCTACGCCACATTATCATCTGTCTACCTCGCACCTCACACCAATCAGCCGAAGCGTCAACAAACAGTGCTCGGTGTGGCAAGCGATAAGCTGGCATCCTTAGTACATGGACTAACCATTTAAGTCTGTAGTGACTGAATAAAAGAACTCGTTTGACAATCAGTGCCAAACACCTGCTTCCTAACCTCCTCGTTGCTTACTCGTTGGTGCTACTCGATACGAGCGACTGAACGCAGACATCGGTTGTCAACTACCTGAAGACGGTTCACATCTTCTACCATGAGTGGCCATGTTTCGTAGCCGTAAAGTATGCACTAATAGAAAAGAGATGGCTCCTCAAAGTATAGAATAGAGTAAAAGGATGCAATCAAAAGGTTGGATGACCAATATGAGTTAGTTGATCACTAGGCAGCGTACATTGAGATCGTTGTGAGGATCAATGTCGTGTGATCGAGACGGGCCACTGGACTCGACTTTGGAAGCCTCGATTGCCAACTGAATCTGTTGTTCCTCGGTTAAATCCAGGAGACGATCATCAACGGACAAACGACAATTCGGTTGATGAATGACGTGCTCAGGTTGATTGGTTCCGGACGAAGGATCAGAATTAACTCGTCCTTCCGCGATCTGTGACTTGAGAGAGAAACACGGTCGAATAGAGAAGCAAACAGAAAGTAACGATAATTTAAAAAAGTAACAAGGTTATGAAAATATGGAACCTCAGAAGGTGTAACTGAAAGCAAGTTGAAGAATGAACGACACTGAATAATGAATAATAAATAATGCAGTACATATGGGCTGAACAGTGTCAATCAGATCGTGGCCAGGGAGAAAAGCGCGAGATATTAATGAGGGGGGGGGGAATTTCCTTCCTAACACTCTTAGAGTAGGCAGGTCGTCGTCATGAAAAGCACATACACCAGTCTTCATACAATGAGGTAACTCAAAACCGTCCTAATTCGCCTTAGGAATAGACCAATACTAATCAGATAGCACTGATGCAGCGACGAGTAAAATGGAGACAGATACCGCATCAGAATCCCGATACTATGCGATAAACTGACTTCTTGACTGATCAACATGAGGGAAGGCTGACATCAGTCCACTGAGGCATGGCCATGTTCGCAGAACAGAGGTCTCGAGCACACTGCACATAATAGACTGGATTATCTCCTGTAAAAATTGTGAAGCTGGTAGCAGCTATGAAGAGTATATTTCACATTACGAACAGAACATAGCATCAGTAACTAGTTTCGGAGCGACTGACTAGCAAAGAGTCGACAACTTAAAGTTTGAGCACGTTTCCACTTTCATTGGACGTCCACACTACTGACATGTTTAGCAAATGTTGAGTGGAGAGTTTCATTGTGACATGCGAGTAAGCTAATCAGAAAACAACCTAAGAGACGGCTTTAATTCACACAAGCTCATCATTCGTTAACGTCTGACCAATGTGAAAGCAAAAGCAATTCTTAAATGTAATGTGTAAAATTTGAATCATAGCTATATTTACAAGCAATTATTAAAAGTTTCCTGTTTTCTAACGAACGGGACTGGCTGTCGATGGAAGAGCAATTACATATGAGAACAGTTTACAATGACTATTATGTCCACTTGTCAAAACATTACACAATGACGTAATGGTAACACTGAGATGTAATGTTCGGTGAAGAGAGACGCGTTGAAGTAGTCTCGCTGAGTGTCACTTACAAGACCTCTACGTATACCACTCACCTACTGTTACGCAGGCCCACTGACCATGATCTCAAGCGTTCTTTCTATTCCAAAGATGCAAATGTTTAAACAGGTACGGAATTTGTGTATGCGTATGGCCACTAAAATATCTTCAAATTACATGAAACTATCGCACGTTTCTTCGCAGAACAACAAAACTGTGTGAGTAAGATTACATGCACAGTATTTCACTCACCTCTTTGAAAGCATCATTTAGCCAGGACAGTGTGTGATTGCACCGTTACAAAAGTTTGACTACACATTTGTCCTCTTCAAAATCTGATTAGCTTAAGAATATAACCTAGTTATGAACAATGAAGTGGGCAATTATGTCCCACTGCAGTTGTGCAAGAAAGTCAGTGAAAAATATAGTGTATGTGTACAAACGCATTTGCGTTGACAGTCCTGGTAGTATTGCACATGGTGTTGAGCCGTGAACCGGTAGTGAAGGTCTCAAGGACAAACTATTTCTCGAGGATTAAAAAAAGTACTGAAAATACACTGTCATTTGATCGTATGCTCAATGGTCCAGTACAATTAAAACAGACAAGCAATTTTGCAGTTTGTTCTGCTAACAGTCGCATAATTGAGCTTCTGGAACTAGGTATGTAGGTCGTCGAACAACAAACTAATCCAAACACACGCATCAACAGTAGAGCTATCAAGACAGTCAGCAGTTCAACTGCAAAACAACTTGTATCTTGTATCATAGCGTTTATCTGGCCACTTCGTTCCCACCGAATGATCCGGTAGAACACAGTAAATACAAAGTTGGATGATAGAGAATTATCGCCACGGCTGAGACGTCCCCAATTCCATTGCGCAATACACTGCTGTACACCGAAAAGCCTTTGTGCTCAGGCGTTGCGTTCGCCATGACCCAAAACACAACCTGTAAACGATCGGACATTCGGAGTATCATTTGCGTCATATTTGTGAAGTGTGTTTGTGTGCCAGAACGTTTTTAATTCTAGACATGAACATAGCGCTTGTTTGTATCAGAATTGCCCCGTCAAAAATGTCCCATAAAAATGTCATACATTTAGCGTGATGGTAAAAACTGAAAACGAGCTAGGTTGTTTCACGGATGAAACAAAGGACCAGATCTATGATCAACCGTCCGCCACCGTCAGCAACAGTGGGTGACCGACTATTTGTTCTGGGTGACTTGAACTCTCGAGTCGGGCGCGACTCGGTAGCATGACCGGGAGTCCTCGGACTCTACAGCATTGGTTCAGTGAACGAGAACGGTGATCGTTTGCTTCATCGGTGTGCTACTTACAAACTGGCAATCACGAGCACTCAATTCCAGCTGGACGCGAGCGACACCACAACGTGGACCAATCTTTGAAGCGGCCATCACCACTTGCTTGACTACGTGATTGTGTGACAGCGCGACATTCGTGAAGTGCGTTTCACGCGAATGATGCGCAGCGCTGAATGTAGCACCGATCATAGACTGGTCGGGACTAAATTATTTATCCCTGTACGCAAGTTTGTTCATCGTAGATCTTCCGGAAAACGGCGGAGGATGGACAGTAAACGACTGGAGAGCTGCAAGACGAAGACTGTTTTTCAATATGCAGTTGCCGCTCGTTTGCACGACGCTCCTGTATCCACTACCCCTCAGAGTATATGACAGTTCATCAAGGAACGGATCACGACGGCAGCCACCGAGACGATTGGTGTCAAACGTCAGAAACGTTCAGATTGG
>LUCH01001213.1:0-18612 GCA_013368495.1 Paragonimus heterotremus | reverse complement strand
AAGTAAACGGATCTCTCAAAATGTGATATCTCAGAAATTTGCATAGCATCTATTCAAGGTTCCCTCGAAACATTCGATTCACATATGAGAGGTACCTAGGATACCTACGACAATCATATATAAATTTCGATAAACGTCTACATCTGATACAATGACCGAAATATGCACAATGTAACTGTAGGAATCACCATATCGAAGCATGCGTCTCCTCTACGTAGGAGCAGTATATATATATATATATATCACGTGTGCAAAGAAAATGACTCGAGCCATACACAGCGACACGCTGCGACACCTATGCAGTTTAGATTCCACAGGTCTAAACCAGGTGTGGCCCTTGAAGTACCGGTACCTGCAGCAGTAACAACGATCAACGTAGTCAATTCTGTTAGGCTGTTAGCATAATGTGTACAGGAAAGTGACCGGAATAGCAGTGGGAGACGACACCGCATATTCGTGGGCAACGTGTTTCAGGAAGCATGACAACCCAAAACGTTCCAGTGAAAGTTGTCGATCATTAGGAAAGTTGCGGTTGTCTGGTACCCCGAATCTCCCATCACAACAATGTGAAGAGAAGCCTCAGGAGACCGTTCAGATAGTTCTACTTTACAGAACGCAGTCTAACATTCAGCGTTTTACCGTTCAATTCATTCTTGCTAGCCTGTATTCGCGCTTCGGAAGAAAAACACGTACGAGACGCCTAGATCGTACCAGCATCCTAGTTAAGCGTCCTCGTAACGTGTGCAAGGAACCCATACTATCATTAAGCGCATCCGAGATATGATCAAAAATTCAACTTTGGGGTAGTAAGAAGGCACCTACCTTCTCTGTTAACGGTTGTTTCAAGTTGGTCTATATCATGTGGATATTTGAAACTGACACATTTCACTAAATATGTTATTGGTAAACGAACCACTTTCTCGATAACGTTTGGTATTTATTTTATCCAACTTCTCTCATTACTGTGTACAATGTGCTAACAAACTGCTAAAATTGATCGCGTCCGTCATCATTACCACTGCACAAACATAAAGATAATCTAGAAGTCGGACCTGATTGGACCTTGAAGATCACGGACTGCATATATGTCACACAGTGCAACTGTGTGTGGGAAATCAGAACAGTCTGGTTGAACATTGAGAGCAATCTTGGCGAATGATGAGTCATAATCCCCATCTGTTTCTTGTTCGGCTTGTAGATTTTAGAGAAACTGACTTGAGCTTATGTGTAGATCGAGAGATTACAAACCCAAATGAGCCTGGTTGTTGTGAAAAGCAAGTAAGACTGAGTGTTACAGAATACACTTCCTAAACTTCATAATCGAACTCACCGACACAGCCGCCACACGAGAAGACAAATCTGAACTGTCACTGACACTCTGATCCAATCGGGGCCGTTTCAACGGATAGGTTGAACTGCAGGCATCTGAAAGTCTTCGTGTCCGAGACAGTGCAAAACTGGGGGTAGAGATAGTGGAATCAAGATTGATTGCTGTCGGCTGTTCAACATGATCGGTCGAATTCAGAGTGGAATGTCGAAGGAAATCGGTCACTAAGAAAGAAGCACATAACAGCCAAGTAGAAAGTAGTATTATGATAGTGCACTGAAACAAGCGGTTCATTTGCCTAAATCACGCAAACAAACATATAACACAACTTAGAATGAGCAACTGACAGAATGCAGATACTCAGATCAATTAGGCCAAATTCACATAACGCCAATACATGTGTGATGTATGGACTCCTGATGCGCCGAACCAGAAGTAAGGAGACCGTAAAAGTATGCATCATGAATGACACTAACGGACTTCTGAATGAAGCGCGAAGTATTATGTGCACTTGACGGGACATGTCATCGGAACTCGAAATCTAGAACAGCCGACAGTCTCGAATAACGTGCTGCGCGGAATAACACATTTTGATAAAGAGAGGCATTAAGCACCCTGAGCTAGGGCATAACATATGCAGGATCAGATCAGACACCGGTGGGTTAAGAAACCTCACGTCCTGAACATGTACGTATTAACGGGATAACAAGGTCGTCAATGTAACAACCACAGGTCCACTCGATCAGTGCTTATGGGACAACAGAATAGAAACATGCCAACAGTTCAAGGTGTGTTGATGTCAATTTGGGATGCCCCAGGAAAGTGGATCTAGACAAGCTAACTTGAGTCACTCTCTGCACCCGAGGAGACCGCGTCCTGTCACTCTGTGAGAGCCAGTCAGTCCCTGTGTTTTCATAGTCTACCAGTGTAGATATTAGATGTGCAACTCCGTTCACTGTTGGAATCCAGCTAGGATATCTTAAAGCTGCATCCAGACATCTTAAACTAGAAAACGTAGGTGAAAAAAACGAAGTATAAGACAAATTTTGAAACAATCAAGACAGTTCAACAAGGTTATATGGTTCGATTTCACGACCATACTCAGACCGAGTGACCACTGGTAGACCACCCGCAAGGAAAAATTAAATGCTTTTCACAAGTTTTCCAATATCCCTCGGCGGATGAGAACGTCCATAAAACATGATCAACTTTCAGATTGGGTTGAAACATTCAACAAGGAAATATTTCAACACAGGAACTACCAAGAAGAGGCGGAATCTACATTTAATGACTACACCATATAGTGTAATCTCACAAAGGTTGATGCCAAAGAGGGTCAGTTTTGCTGTTAGTACGACCTTGCACATAAACTTAAGATCCTACAGTGAAGACGCAACTTTAACGAGGAATAAGAGTGGCAGTTCACAATCTTGAACTTCCGTTATATTTATCAACGGAAATGTAGATATCCGCAACATTTTTAACGGACAGTGCATACGTGCGCATAACCTCACATCACAAGCGACCTTTGGAAACAAAGGCTAACGTAGTTAAACTGAATTACAAACCTGCTGATCTCTTCTGAACGAACGGTGTGGATGTGTGACTCAGCTGACTAAATTTGTCTTAATTTTGTCTAAAGCTTTTGATACAGTTGGAAAAAGCCACACAATTAAAGAAACCTTACAAACACGATAAGATGAACGTTTAACTGGTTGACCACAAGACTCTCCAATGGGACGTAGGCTCCCCGTTAAAGGGGACGGACAGTTGTAAAGCTGTTGGTTGAATATATGCATATTCAATGAGACATACGTTGACGGATTCACGGGTGATACAAAACAGGATGCTTGTGGCTATGGAGAAAATCGTCAAACGATGGATAGACAATTGAAAATTGTGAAGTTCGACTAACACACAATTGAACTGACCACCAACTCAAGTAAAGTAACCAAACTCGAAATGAGAAGCAAGACTGAAGGAAATGACAATCATTCTGGATGTTTCAACCGAACTGAATGCATTATATACTATCAAGCCTACTGCTGTCTCGGTGAATCTAACAGTACTCGGTTGTTGTTCAGTGAGTTAACACAAACAATTATTCTCAAACGTAGTGCGCGACATGAATTAGAGGTTAGAATGTCACAGACTTAAAGCATTGTGCCTCTCCGTCAACTAGTCATTCGTCATAAACACTTGATAGGATTCCTCTGAATGCACTCGGCTGACTATAGTGAGTAGACCAGATCTTGATATAGGTGGCACATGCTAAGTTAGATGATATCCAATAAGCTACAATTTATCTGCATATCAATTTCATCAACCCATCAACGCGCCAGTGTTTACAATCATTACGAAACTTCGCAGAACTCACAAACTTCATGTACAGACTTCGGGTCTTTCAAATGCATCCACATAACTTTCTGCTCGCCAGTCACAGGGTCAAGTATAGCGATGTGTGATGCGGAATTAACGTAGGCGTGCTCACCACGATAGCGGATGCCCTCGGGACTGTCCACCGGAATCTTGGATTCAGAACGAAGAAGAGTATAAGCATAAAAAAAGCTAGAGAATATAGAAATTGTGATAAACAGGATGAGCCATCAGTCCTTATTCAACATACAAAATCCATAAATGACGGACTGATCCAAATTTATCTCTACAACTAGTGTATCAAAACACACTACGTCACCGATAGCTTGGTGAGCTTTATCTTACCAGTCAACCAATCAACTTAAACTTTCCTTGGAATGTGCACATGCGTACAAGTAGTATATCACTCGTTGAAAGTTTATTAGCTGGAGTATCATTCTGAATCACATGTGATGCATACTTGGAAGGGTCCATCAGCCGCCATGATGTGAATCGAAAAGAAACATAGAGTTAATCCTGGAATGCGTAGAGTCAAATCCGAAGTATATGTTCAGGGGGTCAAAATCTTCCCACAAAAATGAGAAAACTACATTAGGAGGATGAATATCAAACAATCGCGGACAGAATACTGGGCGGAACCTTCACTGATTTCAAACAGTCCCATTGTACTGGGAACCTAAGTAGACACTGGTCACGTGATTTGATGTTCACACTCCTGGGCCTATATCGATTAGCGGTGTCATTGGGATAGTGAATACATGCTGCAGACCACATACGGTGAGATTTCAATAAATCAGCGAATTCAGTGTAAGCATTTATATTTCGACTAACCACCAAGAACCAACGAGCTGAATGTGTTTGGAAGGCTGTTCGCATGTGGTGGTAGAGGCAAACAAGACGCTGAATTCCGAAAGTGTTGAGGATTAACAGAAAGATGGTATAAACGCACATCACGCGGGTTGAAACGCGTGGAGTGAAAAGAAAAAAACGCTTAGAAGTAGGCATCTGAAAAACAAAACTAACAGAGGGGCCGCGATGACGAATATATACGTTTTTGGGCCGATAATACACACGATAGGGCAGACCATATCTCTAATACATAAAAATGCTCAGAATGTAGGGGCCAGTGCCACTTAGTCTTACCGTCTGACCTTCCCGATCAACAAACTTCAACAGCCTCTCAGAATAAGTTGGCTGATGATCGATTGTCGAAGTACAAAAATTGACAACAGAGTTACACAGCTGAGGGACCCAGCCACTTTGTAAGTGATACGGGATGTAAGCACCGCACAGGTGTTACCGCAATTCAGTGTAGCCCCGGAAAGTCTAATAATGAATCGTACCATCGATAAGTACTGAAATCGCTACGACATTAGAGCTGTCAGAAAAGCCCGTCAAAGGTAGACATCTCGGCCCAATGCGCCATTAGCAATAATACGCCTTACATTTCCCTTCTGTAATTGGGGAGATTCTGTGTATATGCTACATAGAGGTTGAGATACCTCAGTGGTAACGACGTTGTCTACCAGTCAAACGGTCATGGTTTCTAAGCCTAGAACAGCTTGACTGAGCCCTTAATTTTGATAGTCGGATAGTATTCAACTCCTACAAGAAATTTAGTAGGTCCTATAGAACTGCAGTCACGGATCACGTAAAAACCAAATACGTCAAACAGTTCTGCAAGAGCGACCTGGATAAAAATAATTGGAATTCACTTGAAAACTCTCATATTAGGTGGAACTTCATAGACTGACACGCACACAAAGATCGACCAGAAAAAGAATGTGAGAAATGAACCTGATTTTCGGATGAACAGACAGCCGGGGACGAATAGCTGCAGTGAAAACAGAACATTACTTGTGAATAGCAAATACGCCTAAACCCTATGAAGACTAGAGGTTGCGTAACTTGATGCATGAAGTACCACCAGAACATTTTCGTCTGTCAAACTGAAATATGCTCATAACTGAACCATACTTGACGTGAAGAGCACATGGATGCCTACTGGCAACTAAAAAAGTGTTAAATTCAGTAACTAATAACTGAAAGAATTTGCCCATCATTGGAACATGTTCGAAGCCAGATTTTTTGGCATGCATTTTTCAGTGGATTAAAAGCCAAAGGAACAGTTTGGAAGGAAGCTGAGCAATAATCGGTAACAGGTCTGATGGTCAATGACAACCAAATGCAATCACACTTACAACGAGCATCCTGAGCACTGATCGGTTATAAGCACACAACACATCCACTGAGAAGCTGAGATCATAGGCTACAGGTGAACATTGATCAGACATATGAAGATACAAAACTGCACTGATATCGACTGTCTACAGCGCTGTGCCCAATATTATACTACGTTGATATTGATTATGGCTGGTGCAAAGGAGGAAACAGTTCAAGAATAACCACCGGGAGAAGCAGTCAACAGTCACGGTGAGTAGCTGGGCTGCACCTTAATGGTAGCACCATGGCAGTACATATAAGACCAACAAGATGGTTGTTATTGGACATTCAATTACAAAATGGCCCGCCTTTGTCTTCGATAAAGCGGATGGAAATTTCATTCGGTTAGTGTATTCCTGAACATCAGCAAATCAACCCAGTAATGTTAACGTCAGACAAATCGTCGGACAAATCAAACGTCTGCTTATTTGGTTGTTTGTAATCCGTGTTAAGACAGTGTGTCTTTCGTTACGTAATTTGGCATAAAGGTAACCCGTCACTTCGGTTTTTCAACCGATCTCGTGTGTGCTCGCATTCGATCCTTGGAACGATGAGTCAATCCTCTTATCCTGACTGTGAATGAGCCCGAATAACCAGGAATAATAAATGCATCTCACATGATGAAATTTGGTTCCATTTCGAACTGAACTGCCCTGACAAGGACCAAGGGACCTTGATCGTACATCAAAAAAAGGTGAACACATATGTACGACTGTCATTCGGTTTAGAGTATAGATTATATTGCTATTTAGTGGCGATATAGATGATCACAGATTATTGTTCATGGATGAGCAATGTCACTAGTATATGTGCACAGTTAAACGGAGGCGTGCGTTGCATTCATAAGTACAAACAAAAAGTGGGGGAGAATACATGCCTACCTGGATGAAAGTGAAATTCCGTTTGATTGTCTGAAAAATCCGAGGGTCTTTCCAAACATCCCGATTCAGCAGATGGCAATCGAAGCAGCCCTCATCATGTAAACTGAGTAACAGCCATTGCTTCTTATTTCGAGCGGTTGCCAGAGCCTAGAATCACACAGAACCAGAAATGGAGGTATTCACAGGTGGAAATGAGCAAGAACTGAGAATATAACAACACGCACACACTATGTCCTTTTGAGAGTCTAAATTACCGTGTTCGAATCAGTCATAAAAATCCGGAGAACCTACTGAGTAGTCGTAACTAAACGTCTGTTCACATACCAAAAATAATGACAAATAGCCGTCAGAAGAAAATCGACTTATTT
Organism: Paragonimus heterotremus; assembly: GCA_013368495.1. Lineage (NCBI taxonomy): Eukaryota > Metazoa > Platyhelminthes > Trematoda > Plagiorchiida > Troglotrematidae > Paragonimus > Paragonimus heterotremus. The sequence goes on along the minus strand of LUCH01001213.1, from coordinate 11,437 downwards.
TTGAGTGAAGACGAATGAGTCAAAATTATGTTTGCTTCCAAGTTCTAGTTCTGTTATGTATGGTAGTTAAGCATCGACGCGATCCACTGATGGATTGCCACCTGTAATGATGGAGATAATTTCGAAATAGGGAACGCAAAAACAATCATGAACTGTACACGTTTCAGTGTATCAGCAGAAACAAAAATGTATCGAGAGTTTATACCAAGATGAACATAAAGGTGGACCAGATTAGACGACAGAAAAGACAACGAAGATGATCGTTCATGAAAAAACCGTGCATCCGAATGCCAACGTACGACATCTTAAGGTTGGTAAATAAATAATCGGGTTGTAATCGAAACACATAACCTTCGCTGAGATCACCAAAAACAACTTAGCCACATAATGGCAACAATCATATGAGTGAACATTATTACCTGTTACCTATTCTTATGTATACAATCACAAGTGGTGGCACATACAACTCCTAGTCCAGTAGACAAACGTAACTTATGGTGACTGATTGCTTGACAAGCATGCTAATCCCTTTACATTAGTGTCAGGGAAAGTTTTGACTTGTGATAAATTTCTGTCGGAATAGACTAAATGAAACGGGGAAGCTGGAGACAATAACTGTTTGCTCTGACTTCCACCAGATGATTGAACATGAAAACGAAACAGTATACACCATATAAAAAAAACCTACATATATTTGCAATATAATGTGATAAGCGCGTTTTTGACAGCAAACCTGTACAGCACGTGATCTGATCGTGGATCGGCAAACAAGCTCATCAACAAATACCGCCTACAGCTGTTCGTATTCAGATAAGGAAGTTGCCTTACTAGTTCTCACTCCGAAGATCCTAACAGCTGCTGTACCCAAATCCCATAGGTAATTTATGAATCAGGTACTGTAGCATGTGGCACAGGGGTACATGGGTTTAACAAACAGATGGAACATTCCTTCTGGCAGTTTACCTAACAAGTCTAGAATAGCAACCCGTAAGAAACTCAAGTGTGGCCCAAAGGGCGATCGAGAAGCCTGATTGACGGAGAAAATTAAGGAATTGGAGACCACTTTTGCTTCAGAGAATATCGGCAGATTCTTCAAGTTTATCCGTACCACTGGTCTCAGGTGACTGTCTGCCAATGGAACCATCAGCGAGGCAGATAACACACATCCGTAATACGTTCAGAAGATTAGGGCAGTGTATGGAACACTTTAAAGGTCAATTTATCTGATCTCCTGCTTCTACTGTACTGCCGCCACAAACGTGTAACGTACCATCATGACCGAAAGATTTAGGACCACCCACTAAAACTGAGGTTCGCAATAGCATTTCTATTCTCAAACCCAATAGGATTGCTGATTCAGATGATCTCGTACCGACATTTTTCAAAGAAAGTGAGAAGGCGTTAGTAGACGCTTTGACTCAGTTGTTTCAACTTGTGTGAACGACGGAGATCATCCTTCCGTGCTGGAGTTACTCGATAATAGTTATTATATTTATGAAGGGTGTGCGGAACTCTTACTAAGAACAGGGGAATTTGTTTGGTCGCAGCCTACTAGAGTCCGGGCATCTATTATGCTTCGACGACTCACTGCATTTCATGAGGCAGGCACTACGGAAGAACAGACAGGTTTTGTCCTAGAGAGGGATGTATTGACCAAGCTTTCACTCTTTACCAGAATTTGTAGCAGGGTCCAGAACAACAATTACCATATTTCTCCACTATGAAAGTGCGTTCGATTCGGTGGATCGATCTACACTTTTACAATCGCTTCAATACATACATGTGCACTGACCAAGTATGTGAACATACTTTCGGCGCTTTATTCTCATACATCAGCTCCGGTCAGGATTTACGGAGAACTGTCCGACAGTTTCTGCACCAGACGTGGCATACGTCATGGCTGTCTATTTTCATCATTCTTGATTAATTTTGTTACAGGCAAAATAACGGAGGACTATCTGTGGATTTCACACAAAGCCGATGTGGACCTTCTACCTGCTGGAAGGCTGACTGATCGTGATTATACGGACGACAAGATGTTGCTGTTTGACAACTTTCGAACAGCAGAAGCGATATAAGACGTTATTTCGCGATCTGTTAAATACTTCGGAATGCGTTTTGTACCCTCAATATGCAAAGTGCTTCTGCAAAATTGCTGTTATTACATAGATTTAACAATAGATAACGAAGTCACGAGGATTTTTGACCGATTTGTGTACTTGGGAAGCTGCATCAGCAGCGGTGAAGGTATTGGGAGTGAAACAGAAGCGCGCAATCTCTAAAGGTAGGAGGTGTTCGGCAATCTTGGGTTACTTCTGGCGACAGATAGGTACCTTCGTGAAACTTAAGGGTCGCGTGTATCAAACAACATTGAGAGGTGTATTACTTTACGGCAGCGAAACATGGCCACTCAGAGTAGAAGACGTGAACCGTCTTCAAGTATTCGATCACCGATGTCTGCGCTCAATCGGTCATATCGGGAGGCACCAGTGAGTAAGCAACGTGGAGTTTAAGAAGAGGGTGTTTGGCACTGATTGTCAAACGAGTTCTTTCGTTTAGTCCTTACACTTGCACAAACTTAGATGGTTAGGTCATGTACTAAGAACGCCAGCTAGTCGACTGCCACACCGAGCACTGTTTGCCGACGCTACAGTCGACTGGCGCAAAGTGCGAGGTGGACAGATGATGACCTGGCGTAGACAAATGAAATCGTTCACGAAGAGGTTGGTCACTGTAAATAGGGTTCGTCTCCCAGGCTGGAGCCCTCGCGACTCACACAGTCAGTGCCCGGAGACGTTAGGTGAGATGGCGGCTAACTGAGCTCAGTGGCGTGAATGTTGTCGTTGTTTGTCCGAGTTGTCTGTGAAGTGAGTGCATTTAAAAACGGGAAGCCGTGAAAGCTGTGAGGAAGCTGTCTTGTTGATGACGTCTTACTTTCACTTACAGCTTGATTGTGCGTTTCCAAAGTATAGGCAGCTTGATTTTGAATGTTTCAATATAGATGTAGCTATTCTCTTTTAGCAGATAGATCTCTTCCCGTCCCTCTTTATTATTTTTTCCCTCTTCCTACAGAGAGTTTGCTTTTTCCTTCTACATGGTTGTGTGGCAGATATGTATAAATGTGAACCTCCGATGTATTGATGTCTATGAGTATGACGATGAGGTATTCAAGCAAGTCACCCTCCTCAATCAGACTAAACAATCATGATTTTCAAAAAGAAGAAAATCTAAACAGTAATTTGAAAAAATTGAAGGCCACGAAAAAGAGTCTGTGATACGAGTGATTTCTGTTCAGAAAACGATGTTTTGCAAGCTACACCCGAAATAGGATCAAAAAGATTTACTCTTTCATCCAGTGTCGAACGTGTACAGTCGAAGTATGCAAACAGGCTGGAGGGCACTTCATACTCGTTGGCTTCACACTATAGGAAATCCAACACTAACCATAAAAAATGGCCACATGAAGAACCGCGGAAAAAAGTCCATAAGTTGAAGAAAAGGAATACGGTTCACGGATAGAAAACGCAAGCGGGCACTTGCCTAACAAAAGCGACCGAGCCTCCTTGGAAGAGGAGTGATTAAAAAATCTATCGGGTGCACGTAAATATTCGTGGATGAGTGACTCGTGAACTCTCTCATGTGGCAGAGAAAAGTTAACACTCGCTTGATTGGTTTTGGACGTTCCAACTGTATACCGACTGACAAACAGTCATACTGCAACAATCTAATGTTAAGCGCTTGGTAAACTGAATTTGTGTCATTATCACAGTTAGCACAAACTAACACTTGCACAAGACCATCACAAAATATGTACATCAAGAAGCAGTATCCATGACTATACCTCAGAAAGACTGCCTCTGAATAAGATTTCCGTAGGAGGCTGAAACAGTTGACGCAAGTGGCCGCGCTTGGAGGTCGCGCGTTCTCGCGTCCCGTTAAGCCCAAGAGTCATAGATAGGTTTGAATCAGGAATACGTGAACACGTTTGACTTGGTTCCACCGAAGGGCGATCCAAATGAGGAACGTTGTGCGCGGACTACAACATAACAACGGATAAAACAAAAAGCGAAGTCATAAATAAGTCAGCGTATATGTCTTTCCGTCAGGACGGACAAATGTGCAACTCGAGATGGGCTGCAAAAATAATCGAAGCCATGACAACCTCCAATGAGGGCCCTATCCATCCCCAACTTTGATTTGTTTTCCACCCAAACTTCCATGACGCCGTGGTCCTACAAAAACATGTTTAGTATACCACAAACTGCAAGAAATAACCTGGAGAAGAGGGAAAAATGAGAGTGCTTCATGATGGTCGTTTACACTCGGAGCATCAATACAAACACACTCTTATGGTTCACAAAACAACGGCGATTTCGGCTGTGATTACCCGCCACCGAGGCAGACTCACACAGTATTTGGACGGAAAAACGTTTCAGAGTTGAAGCAGATGAAATTATTTTAGAATCGAATAGTATGGATCGAGTTGTGATATTTTCAGAGTCACCGTGTGGTTTTTAACACGAAATCCTCTTACCAAATGTGTGTCTGTCAGCCTCGCAAACCCGTCTATGTTACATGAAGTCCATTAGTACTATGTGACCGATGATAATGTGACAGCTAGTTCAGTTACCTGAGACTCAGTCTTGGCAGTCCGCGATTCAGAAGGGTATGCCAACCAAATGACAGTAACTGTACATTTGACGGTGATGGAAAAAAGGTGGCCATTTCTCTAATCAACAAAATTACGACAGAAGGCATATCAGTCAAACATGGATACAATTATTGTTGCGACGAATTCATACATTGTTATCAGTTAGTCAACCGAACGGAATATTCTACGCCCGAATTGGTTTAATCCGTAATGCTAGTAAATGAGTGTGCATTACAAATGTTTCAAAAATCCATAAAAAGCACTTATTAATCAATTCTGAAGCGCCATATACATACATGTGAGGCAGTACGCCAAACTCTTCAGTAACAGAAACAAAACTCAGCGACTCAAAGAAAAGATTTTTGAAATATCTTAGGGTACTGGTAATAAAGTAGCAAGGGGTCACCTACGCAGATCCAAGCGAAAAGAATAAAAAATGACATGATATTGAGCATACTACTCAGTGGCACTAGTGAGTAGCATGGCTCAGACGGTGCAGTTAGAAGATGGCAAACAAGTGACACCAACCAGGAATAATCCAACACTAGAACAAGAAACTATGTTCCATACGACTGACAATTCAGTATGTGTATGTGACGATGCGTCCTCGTACGCTTTGCACTCGGATTAGAAAGAGCTGCTTCTAGTATCAATAGTACACTGGGTTCGTAATGTTTCGTTAAAAACATAAATTAGTTCACCAAAAATGATAAAAACCACCGCCACATGATACACCAAACGACATGCGCACACAACAGGAACCAAGTTAACGATACACGAAGAATTGTTTAGACGAATACAGGCCACCAACGGTAGAATGCCAACTGATGTGTGTGTGCGTGTCTGTTAGTCCAGCTTCCGTGCGAATCGGAATACGGTCGACCTGGTGTTCGCTGCTCGACAGCTTAAGGAGAAGTGCCGGGAACCAAACCAGCCCTTGTATACCCTCTTCGTAGACTTCACCAACGCGGTCGATTCCGTGAGCCGCGAAGCGCTGTGGACAGTGCTTGGTAAGTCTGGCTATCCCAGTAAGTTCGTCAATTTGATTAGATTGTTGCATATGGATATGAAGGCGAAGGTATAATCGTATGGATCTACCTCTGATGACTTTGACATTGTCACTGGCGTGAAGCACGGTTGTCTCCTCGCTCCGTCCCTATTCAATATATATCTGACTGCCATGCTAATAGTTACTTTTCAGGATTCTGTGGAGGACGGCGTCCAGGCAGAATACCGGACGGATCGGCACATACTGAATATTCGACGTTTCGACACCCCAACCTGAGTACATACCTCAACAATGCGCATGCTTGTGTCCGCAGATGACAGCTCATTACTGGCACACAGCGAGGACGAACTACAGCGATTGGCCACGGCTTTCGAGACCGCGACATCCACGTTTGGACTGAATATCAACACAGGTAACACATTTTCTTTCTTTCAGCCTTCTCCGGGCGGAGGTGCTATCTCTGCACCTTCAACCCAAATCCGTCTCAATGGAAACGTTTTCGGTAGTTGCGCGGATTTTTGTTACCTGGGCAGCAATCAGTCCACCGATCTGTCCATGGACCGCGAGTTGAGAGCTCGTGTGCCAAAGGCTAGTACTGCTTTCGGAGGTATTGAAAGACCTATTTGGAAGAACCACAGCCTGAAACCGAACACTAAGCTCTTTGTCTATCGATCAATGATGCTCTCTATACTGCTGTACGGCAGTGAAACGTGGACACTGTATCAACGAAATGTGCGCTATCTGAACAGCTTTCATTTGCAATGTCTAAGACGCATCTTGGGGACTCGGTGGTCGGACATGTCTCACAACACTGAAGTACTGCGGTGAGCGGACACGAACGGGATGGAAACCCTGTGGATGTCGAATAAGCTTCGTTGGCTGGGTCACGTCCGTCGGATGGGCGATGACCATATCCCGAAGCAGCCGCTGTATGGACAACTGAGATCAGGTAAGCAAAATTCTGGTGGTCGAAAGCGGAGATACCAGGATGCTGTGCAGGTAAGTCTTTCACGTTGTAAAATTGATTTTATATGTTGGGAAGACTTAGCGCTGAACCGGACTGCTTCAGTAATACAATTCGGACGGGCGTCCGTGAGTTCGATGAGCAGTTATTACCCGCCCGAGAACGAAAGCGCGCAGTACGCAAGGGAACCATCGGTGTCATAGGTCGTGGTAACATGACTATATGGCGAGACCAGGAGTACGTTAGGCTCAGACAGGCCATATCGATATATCCGTTCTACTTTTGTCAACTACTGCATCGACCAAGACCATGGTCGTTGGACAACTAACTCGCTCCTCTTCTCAGAAACTTTAGTGTCTGCGGTCTTCTACACATTCTTCTCTTGAGCCACGTTGGTGTATTGAATGATGACTCGCTCGCCTGAGCTTTTGTAGTTCAGTCTGAATTTTGTTTTTCAACACTGTCCTCTCTAAAATGCACTAACATGCACTCATATACTGAAATGCTTCTTGTATTACAATTTACATATCTTTCTTTTCAGTAAGGATTTTGTCATTCCAGTCTCTCCGTTTATTTTCCGACAGATAAGGGTTGCCTTTTCCTGCTAGCCATTGAATTGGCTAACCAGCATTGGTCGGTTGAACACAAACGCCTCACTCACACACATACTGGTCTTATTCCTTCGGGTTTACACCGGATACATGGTGTGTGAGTGGAACCGCCAGTGGTGCAGCCCAAACCATTTGGGGTGTTGGTTTGAAGCGTAAGCGTCCTCTGGCTTCGACCACTGTGACAGGGTAATCCGTTTCGGATGCTGCCAACCATAGCCCAGCTCCCCATGTCATGTGGCCGAGGCTGTGCAAGCGGGAAAGAAAGACGCGGTAGGAGCCTCGGATATCATTTGAGTGGATAATGACAGTGCAACGCCTATGGCACAGTCCTTACGAGTTGATTTGGTAATCAGATAGGTAAGTCTGAAAATTATCGTAGTGTTGAAAAGATTTAAATAAATTGGTCAGTAAGTCAATGATAATAGACTTAGAACTCGTTCTGGCAACTTAGAAATACACGGAGATAGTGCGATGAACGGGTACCTACACGTATGCTCATGCGATACTGATCGAGCAACGTGGATGGTGAAAAGAACACTACCGAAGAATCATACTAAATAGCTTGAAATACCGCATCTCTGGGGAATTCGAAAAGCTGTCACATTTGAGGAAGTGATACATGGTTGTACTATTAACAAGTGGTAAATACTCATAAAAAATTGTCTGGATCAACGAAATTTTCCACCGCGGTGAGTTACCAGAATATTAAGGTTTTAATTTCAAGTAGCAGAACGCCGGAATACATTCTAATTCAATAGAGGGCACATGCACCGTTTCCGTAACTTTCCTCAAAGATCATCATTTGGGCTTGTTATGCAATAACCGGATAGTACTCATATCACTATCCTAAGGGGAAATTAGCGATTGTTTACTAATGTAATGGCTCAGCGAGCGCAGGAAACTAAGCATAAGTTAGGCAGACAAACTATGATTTAACTTGTAGGTATCCGATGAACATAAACGAATGAATGAAATGACAATAAGAGTTAACGAATTTAAAATAGAGTGTAAACGACAAAATGAGTTTTAGCGGAATATCAACAGATTAGTTAGAATGTTAAAAATTACAAACATTCACGAACTGGCCACTCAAATGATGAATCATCGATGATAATGATGAATGATCAAGAGTTCAACACACTATTATTTCAAAGTCATGGTTACTGCGTGGTGTAGTGAACTGATACCATGATCTTCAAGTACAGGGCTTGCACAAATTTATATGAACGATGAGACGGATTTCCACAAACTAATGTGAACGATGGGACGGATAGTGAAAACGAATGAAGAACGATTTAGTGACCGCTGACAAATGCGGTTAACTGGAAATGTGGAACGCGCTTAGAAATCCTGATTGAGGTCAACTCAGTAGACAGTATCGGTCAGACGGGCGACAACTGCGCCTATGATGACTTTAGTCAAACTAGCTCCGAATCATGCTCGATGACGTTCTTTGATCAGTTTGGACAAATACCTCACTGTGCGCTCTACATATTCTGATCCACACCAGTAACAGAATGAGTACACGGATGTGAACAGAACAAGAGGTCTGCCTTACAGGATCAACGCCAACCGTGGGATAAAATGAACAAACTGAACAGTACTGTCCACAAAAATGTCAGTCTGATGCGGTATACGGTTGTCCACAGCTTCAACAACAACACTGTTGAATGGAAAGCAGATAAATAAGACAGGTCCTCAATTTCACAGAGACTGTGTCTGTAGGCGGCATGATCTTTTACGCATCTCGGTGACCACAGTTTCCTGGTCCTCTAGGTTGGCGTTTGGGAGGAGGCTAGTAGCTTTTGCCAGAAAAGTACTAGTTTCACCGTATTGCGGCATACGTTGTTGAGCTCGAGCCTTTAGTTAGCAACCCTAACGATTCTTTTACGTAGGTCTTCGCTTCCTAGCAGTACTCCACTATGCATACAATCATGAATTTTCACAACACCAATAATTCCACACCGCATTCTCTCTCTCGCAGTATAACCCGGGTAGTTAAATCTGTTGAATACGAGAGGGTGGGTAGGCAAAAATATGCTACTGCCGGTCCCTCCCCCAAAGTGACCAACCAAATCGGATGTTAAAACCTTCCTTGACGCAGAGTGCTACATAAATAACTTGTATCAGTTCGTGTTTCAAAAGGTCTGTTATCTACTCCTATCACAAAACAAGCTGATCAATTATCCAAACAAACTTACGAATGCTACGTAAATTCATGTCCACTGTGATAAGCTAACAAAAATCTTTACACCCGGTGTATACAAAGGACCTTCAAGTGTTTCACATTACCCACACGTTGGTGCACCACGTGACAAAGTATTAATCGATCGTCCCATTCCAACCTGACTCTAGTCAGGGTGAACCACACATAACTAAATCAAGGCCGTACAATGCAAATTCCGGTCGATCTGCTCGTCTTCATGATCGACTTGCGGACACCCATGAAATAAACTTACAACTGGCGGGGGGCTACGCAGTCGTAGCTTCAACGTTTCATTCGCCTAGCACGTTGATCCTAGTGTTCGTTCAAATTCATGTGGACTGTTTCTAACTCAATATGTACCCAAAAACAGTCACCTGAGTTCCACAACCCTTGTCTGTATCCCAGAGGATACAAACGATCACGACTTGTCCTCGGTCAATGGCATCTTGCACAGTAGGCTACGGGACTCCGGCACACAACACAACTGTCCCTGTGTGTTTATGGATGACGTCGAGTCTATAAATCATACATCCGGGTAAACGTAACGCAACACCTTGGGTACCTTACGATGATTTAACTGAAGCAGCCTCTGAAATACAGAGGCATTCCGAGGGCTTGCAGGCTGCTTTAGATTCACTCTAAGAAAAAATTCCGGACACATAAAGTCCAATAATTAACAGCTACATTTCATCACACTCATACATCTGCAACAGCTGTAATCTTTTTTTAGGTTCTTAAATTACAAGGTTCGAAGCCGGTTTTGTATCAAATGCCTTATTCCACAAACCGTGGTAACACTGGTTTCGTCAACGGCGTAAATGTTCTTATTGTCACATTCACTCAATACCTTAGGCAACTGCAACCAACCACGTCTCCCTCAGGTACGTCTTGATTTGCAATGGAAACCGACAACGCGAAGATCCGAAACTTAACAGAACACGCATAGCTCGTATGAATTTAAGTCTTTCCACGACAGAGAGCTCATTACACTTTTCAGACATACGTGTGAACCACTTAAATATAGCATTATTGATGAAACGCAGAAAGAAGACATGAGTTGCGATGTGTTAACATTTCGTTTACCCTCATCAGTTGCAAAACATGCGAATTATATATGACACAAATAGAGACAGACAGGGTATGGACACGCATAGTCACCCATATATTATGTCATCAACACCACGGCAACCGTATGTGTTGTTTCATCCATTTCTGTGCACATAGCGCCGGCTGGTGAGTTCTGATCAACATGACTTCGCTAAAGGCCAGTAGCTTCGGGTTCTGTTGGCGTAACAATATTTTGAATGATCTAAGTGGGTCAACCTGGTGACCTGTTATCATGAAGTATCTGGCAATTGATGATGCGGGGCTTCGAATAACGGATTCACTGATTTCAGATTGTTGTGTCATCAGTTGTTTTAGCCAGATCGGGACGTGTTTTGCTAATCGCTGAGATAGCTGTCGCTCTGTTCTACCTATGTAAACTAGTCAAAAGTTGTACCTTTCTGGCAACGGGCTTTAGTAAGTTATCACTAAGTTAAGCCCATACTCGAAATTAAGACTGGAAAATCTTGCCGAACATACTAAACAACCATATCGCATAGCTCTGTAGTGCACAGTCCCAAAAAGCTCCAAGAATGTTCGCACTATTGCTGACTGATAATCGGTAATCGCGACCAGACAGGTTGTTTCACAGCGGTATTCCGCATTTCTGGCTTGGCCACCAAACACATGTTCAGGATCAATCACCATACAGCATAGCAGACAACTAGTCAAACGCAATGCGCGTGGGCGATGGGGTGTCAACTCTAAACGACGTGATTGGTTAGATCCTATCCATGCACGCCCAACAGTCACAGGTCAGCCGCTACTCAACACAGTGGTTGCGGCATGTTGGACATGGTGAGAAAGAATACGAGAACATGATGCAGTGTCAATTTTTCAACTGCTATATACAAAAGTAACTGAATGTAGAGGAAAACTCACGACGTGGTGG
>LUCH01001212.1:128521-140201 GCA_013368495.1 Paragonimus heterotremus | reverse complement strand
CTTCCTACTTCCGTTTACAACCCATTGAACCCATTGAACCATTGACCTGATTTTGGTATTTAGTGTAATCGCCGAGAGCGGTGCTACACCCTGTTTTCAATTACTGTCTTTCAGATAAACAGACGCCCGCCCGACGCTGAGCAAGAAAAACCGACTGGATCCGGGACCCTTGGGCCTCTGCTTCGAACCGGTGTATCAATCGCAGAATCGCTGTACCATTGAAAACAAGAACCAATGAAAACACAGATAAAACAGGCTCCGGATAGGTACTGTACTTAGCCACCAGACGCTTCGCAAGAGTGAGGCATTGGTGTATATAGAAAATAATTGATATTGTGACCACGTTGGCGTGCAGAGAAATATTTAAATTCCACGCCGATCGACATCTCAGCAACGACTGGAGATATCCGTATTCTGTCAACGGAATGGTGTTCCTTATACTAGCTGGTTTACGTCAACCCTAGCACACTCCTTAAACTTATGTGAACCAGATGTTTTCTCCGTCCAACTAGGCGCTTTGGGAGGTATTTTCAGCGTTTAATACGCGAGTTTGAGATGGAGGTCCACGGTTCCACGATGCAATTGGGTTTTTCTTGCTCAGTGACTTAAGTGGGCGTCTGTTGATCAGGTTGACAATCATTGAAAACAGGATGTAGCAGCGCACTTGGGGATTACGGTGAATACCAAAAACAGAGTAGGATTACCTGCATAATGAGTTTTTGGGTAGGTGAGGATTAAGCAATGCTTTAAGGCGATCTCTAGAAGCTCTGCTAACGACCGCAGCGATTTGTTCACGGGTTCGAGATTGGACGCCCAAGTCATCCGGATCCAGTCAGTTTGTCCGTTTCAGTGTCAGAGGTTTTCTGTTAGCCTGAAAGGCAGTCATTGGAAACGGCGCAGCACTGGTCTTGGGGGTTACAGAGAATACCGAGAACAAAGTTAAATACTGATCTAACAACTTCTTTAGTAAGTGGGGATATAATAACACTTTGAAACGGTCCCTCGAAAAGCAGCTAACAACCTCTAATGGAAGATTCTTTTCAGCGGTTTATAACCCTGTAAGAGAATAACTGTTGCATAAGGTAGGTCTGGGGTCGAAGCTTATAGAGCTTCTTGTCGAGATCATCGTCATCATCATAGACAGCAATACATCAGTGGTTCACTCTGATGCTCAACTGCCACAAGCTGCCGAGACCCCACCGACAGTTATCAACTACTGGGTGAAAAAATTGCTGCACGACTCCTGTTCTAAAGAAAAAGTGCGTAAGGATGAAGTCGCCGCTTAGTCTTCGAAATTCGAGTGGATAAAGATCAAGAATTTCAAGTCGAGGATCATAGGATGGATGCCACAAGCCAGTGAACATTTTGGTAGCTATTCGCTGGACAATTTTGATGACGATTATGTCCTTTCCTAAGTCGATTTATACGACTTGATTAGCATACTCAAGCGGTGGTCTTATTTAGACCCCGTAGGACGATTGCAAGGCTGGGAAAGACTGTTTTTATCATCACAGGGGTTTCAAATCCCTTTTTGGTGCCGGTCTGTTAGTGATTAAAAAAAGGATGGACCGGTCGACAGCCAAATCCCTAGGTCTTTTTTAAGATCAACTTTCGCAATATCTATTTCACTGTATGCATCATGCATCACGAATAGGTTTCTTCAGTCTCCTCTGAGCGACACATGTGCACACTTGCTGTCGTTTAGAAGGAGACTCCTGTCATCCGATCGCAATCCCCAAGGAAGGCTGTTCCAATGGTTAATAATCCTTTAAGCGAAAAACCTGCTCAAGGAAGGTCCGAGTACGGAGCTTAAGAAGCTTCCTGTTTTATCCTCGCCAGCCGTCATCATTCACTTCTGGGGATTGATATCCATGGTTTGTATAGCACTAGCTGTACTGTCTAGTGACTACGTTTTGAACAGAGGCGGAGATACGAGATTATCTAACTTACGTCGAGAACTTAAACTCATGCTGACCAAAAGTTTGCGCAAAGACCGTGAGCAATACTTGGTCGAACAATCGAAAGAAATCGAAAAAGCGTTTTTATCTGAGAATAGCAGAAAGCTTTTTTCCCTGATCGGTGGTTGTACTGGCCGTCGAGTCGGTGTAAGTGAAACCATATGTGAAAAAGATGGTTCACTTATCACCAGTCAATCGCGCCAACTTGACAGATGGGCTGAACATTTTGAAGAGCAGTTCAGCTGGCCTCAACCAGATCATGTGGACGACGGGACCCAATCGGTCAGTTGCTGCATTCCAGACGGTCCTCCGTCGGAAGCAGAAGTTGTCCTGGAGCTCAAGTTATTGAAGCATAATAAGGCTGCTGATCCAGACCTCCTCCCTCCTTCTCTTTTCAAGGATGGTGAGGAGAGGTTGATATCAGAACTGACAAAACTCCTCCAGACGATCTGGGAGACTGAAGAGGTGCCTCGTGACTGGTGCCTATCAACAGTGATTCCCGTTTTCAAAAAGGGGGCCCGAAGTCTATGTGACAACCACAGAGGCATCAGTTTGGTGTCAATTGCGTCCAAGTTACTCACTGGCCTTATTTTACGTCGGCTCACTAAGCCCAGATAAATCCAGATACGTGAGGAACAGGCAGGATTTCGATCCGGTCGAGGGTGTGTTGATCATATTTTTACCTTGCGACGGATCTTGGAACATCGGCACTGTTACAGACAGCCGACAGTCGTGGTCTTTTTGGATCTAAAGGCTGCTTTCGACTCAGTTGCTCGTAACGTTCTCTGGAGCTGTCTCCTTCGCAAGGGAGTACCAGAGAAATACGTGAATCTATTGAGATCACTGTATGCTTAGTCTTCCTTTTAGTAACGTTTTCTTCTAGGATATTCCACGTCACTGTTGGGCTGAGCGGCGGCCCGAGCCACAGTACCTTTTGGTCAGGCTCATGGCCGTTATGATGATGATGATGATGCTCACTCTGCAAGCAGGGTGAGAGTTTATGGACAACTATCTCGGGCGTTCGTCACTTCTAGTGATGTTCGCCAGGGGTGTCCGATTTCCCCCTTTCTGTTCAATTTTGTCATGGACGACATTCTGGAGGGTGCACTTCGAGATTACAGTGGGCTTGGAGTTGAATTTCTTCCTGGCGCTAGACTGACCGATCTGGAGTATGCGGACGACATTGTTTTACTTAGCCCCTCTGCTGAAAACATGCAGACCATGCTGAACAGGTTGAGCAACCGAGCTGGTATGTATGGAATGCGCTTTGCACCTTCAAAGTGCAAAGTGTTGTTTCAAGACTGGGTCATTTCCACTCCTACCTTTTTTATTGCAGGTAATCCGCTTGAGACTGTGAACAGTTTCACATACTTGGGTAGCACCATCTCGTCAGCCTGTAATATTGCTGATGAGATATCAGCGAGGACTGCGAAGGCACGAGTTGCTTTTTCCAAACTGCGTCATCTGTGGCGTCAAAAAGACGTCCGATTGTCGCTGAAAGGAAGGGTGCATAATGCTTGTGTGCGCTCCATTTTGCTTTATGGTTCGGAAACGTGGCCTGTTCACAAAGAAGATATTAAAAGGCTTGCTGTGTTTGACCATCATTGTCTCCGTCAGTTAGCCCATATTAAGTGGACTGATCGCGTGAGCAATGTGGAAGTTCGCCGGCGCGTATTCCGGAACACTCGTGATGCGTGATCTATTGGTGAACTAATCACGGTACACAGCTTGCGTTGGCTGGGTCACGTACTCCGTATGTCATCTGATCATTTACCGTACCGGGCATTATATGCTGAAACCACCAACAGTTGGGTAAAACCACGTGGTGGTCAAGCAACAACGTGGTCACGAAATATGAAGACCTTGACTGCTCCATTGAGCAAAGTAGGTAGGTGTCGCCTGCCTGGATGGGGTCCTCGTGATCACCTAAACCGCTGGTTAGAGACGCTATCCGAGATGGCGATGTGTCGTAGTCAATGGCGTACCTGTATCCATACCATTTCCAGTTCTTCCGCTTAGTCTTCTTTTTTAGTAACGTTTTCTTCTAGGATATTCCATGTCACTGTTGAGCTGAGCTGCGGCCCGAGTCACAGTACCTTTTGGTCAGGCTCTTGGCTGTTATGATGATGATGAACTTACGTAATAAGTGTTCTTTCCGAAGGAGCGAGGCTCATCGAGTACTCTGTTTGAATTGCGAAGTAGTGCGTGCTGACCTAACCCAATAGGCAATACGTTTGGGAGTATTTTCTGAAAACGGGTGTACATCAGCTGCCTCTGTTGTGACAAGACAACTTATGGTGGTCAAGACTAAGTTCGCGTCTAAGGGACATTATGTACGAAGATGCTTAAAACGTTCTAAAACCTATTGGACGGCATTCTTACTTAAGGTTACGAGGTTAATAGTCGGGTACACTTCAAATGAAACAAGGAATGGGTTGGTACTGATCCTGTCCTTGTTATCGCAGGTAGACCGCTGCAGAGTGTCAATCGTTTCGCTTTCCCGGGCAGTGTTATCTCGTCAGTCTGTAGTATTGTTTGTGAGATGTCTGCGAGGATAGCGAAAGCACAGTATATTAAGAGTGAAATGAACGAGTTTACAATGGATACCGAAACTCAGCTGGTAAGAGATGCTTGATTTTGGGAAAAAGGTCGAGTTGCTTCCTAAACACACAAAACACATATTACCGCTCATGCCTCTAAAACCCTCGTAATTAGAACTTAGCAATCTATTATTATTATCATTACTGATTATTGAGTTTTAATTAGTGCAAAGGTTTTATAAGTGAAGAACGTCTTCACTTATGTATCCGCTTAAAGGAGAATCCAGATGTGTTAAACTGAATAAGGTCATGGCATGAATCTATTTCCACAGGGTGGACAACGCTTAAAGATGTTCTGACAGCTATCTTAGTTTTTACTTTAAAGGGTGCTTGGTGCCTTCTGGGAGATAGTATTTCTAAACGTACAAACGACGAGTCGCCAGCTTCTTCAACTTAGATCTATCTGGTGTTTCTGGTTCTCCCACCTTCAACTCCCTTGACCATTTTTTTAACCCCTGTCTGTATACTCAGTTTCTTTGCGTCACTCCTACTGTCTCCGTCTTCAAGTATGTTATGTTGCTTTTGAGCGCGTTGTAAATTGCACCTGTTATTTTGTTCGTTTTTCATCATTGATGGGGAACCTCTCAGGTTAGAGAGGGCGGGTGGACAGTGTTGGTCCACTGAAATAGACTTTCGGTAATTTTTACTCTTCGTAGTATGTACTTTAAGACACAAGTAGAGGTTAGTTGGCCAAACCACTAGGCAGTCGCGCATGTGTGATGGTCTTATTGATGACCGGCCTGTACAAAATTACCCACACGATTTTTGTCTGCAGCAGGACATCGAGTGTGCTATTTGACCTCGATTTACTTGTCCTAATGAGAGGGCGTGAACTACTGAACAATTTGGTCACCGACAACCATTTTCGTCATCCGACATTCCACGTTGTTTACTCAAAGTCTAGCAAACTTTAAAACTTCCTTTCTTACAATGTTGTTCGAGCTGTTCATAGTCATATCAAATGCTGGAAGTTGTAGCAGCTTATTCTACAAGCATGTTTCGACACACAGCACAGTGTTTACAAACCCACATCCTAAATGGGTATCTATCGAACGAATCCTTGAAATCGTATGATGCGGTATTTAAAACCCAAGTGAACGTTTCATCGTTTCCCTTTTCAGTTATGATGGACGAAAATGAAAAGGAGCAGCCCGAAAAGTTAGGTAGACAAGAGTCCAAAATAACTGCCAAGAAGTTTGACTTCATGAAAGTGTTTGAAGAGGCTCACGCGATTGCTAGGGAGCGCAACTCCACAAGAAACACAGAAGTCTTAACAGGTGATGAAGGTTACTCATCATTAACAAACCCATAGGTGATTCGCTTGAAGTATCTGAGCAAGAATGTGAGGAGGAATCCTTTCCTGAAACAGTTGCTTGTACCCCGCAAAACGATGATGAAGAAGGTGTAGTGGGACCAGTATTAAAAGAGACCGAACTGGACGACCGCGATCCTTACTATTTACCGATTTGTGACAGCTTGTCTTTCTGCCATGGATGTAAGCCACTCACAGCACTGGCGGTTGATCCTGCCGGTGCACGTGTTGCCACAGGCGGTTTTGACTTTGATATTAAGTTGTGGGACTTCGGTGGAATGGACAGTTCCTGTCGCGCCTTTAAAGTTGTTCGACCGTGCGAAGAACATCAAATCAAACATTTAGAGTTCAGTCCATCTGGTGAGTCAATTTCGTTTTTAGTGTTTCCTTCGAGAAGTGGAAAATTTCGGTATAGATGGTTTTGTTTTTCTCTGAGTCATGCTATCCAAGATTGGTCGAAGTCGGCTGAAGTAAACCATAATTGACTAGTTCGAAGGCGTTGGCTCTTTCGGGTTTTTTAAATTCTCATCAGAAACAAGAAAGTAAAACATAAGCATGGAGGCTGGTTTAGTACTAGGTTTTATTTCAAATGGATCAAACTGTAGACAAATGTAAGTTAAAAATCACCCTCAGTTGATCACAGTTTCCGCATTTCCATAGACTTCTTAGCCAACCGCCGTCAAAAAAAGGTACCGTACTCGAGTTTTGTTCTTGTTAGTGCTCGTCAATTGGTCGAGATTGTACCTCAGACCACACCTTCGTAAAGCAGCCCTGTTGATTGCTGCACCGTCGACCTCGCGTTAATCGCGACCGGACTGTCATACGCAAACGCTCAACCACCTTCCCTTCTGAGTAATGCTCAGATTGTCCGATTTTCTCCAGAGGAGGCGAAGTAACTCCAAACGATAGCTCCTCAACCAGGACTTCTCTCCAAGTTGAAACAACTGGAATCATCATGTGTGTAGATTAAGATGCAGTAACTACCTGCAAGTTTATATTGGGCAGACAGCACGAAAACTTAGAGCTTTGGTAAATGGGTGCCGGAGGGGATTAGAAAAGCACCCTAAAATCAGCCGCAGCATCAGATCATGACCAGGGACTTTGCAATCGCTGGTCACGCGTTAGACATAGGTTGCGAAATTGATCTGGAAAATGTCGAGATAACTAGACGAGGGTTTAGGACTACACAGGGGCGCTTAGTCGCAGAGACAATCGAAAAATGCGTCGTAAGTAGAATTGATGGGAATGATCTCTCTGACACATGGCGACCCGTTTGGGATCGTTCTAACCAACTTGTATTGATGGCTGCTTGAGACGACAGTCTTGACACATCAAGACTGTGATTCTCCTATCGACTTCCCTCAAAAACACTTGACCCGTTGAGTGACCCATTTAACAGACCATATTGATTTCACTTCCACTCAGCCGTTCACGTATTACAGATCAGTTGCAATTAGCATTTTGTTTCCAATATTGACCCCCTGTCGATGTACACTTGACCGATGACTTGTCACTTTCTGATTTCTGATGAGTAGTCGGGGATTTGGTTAATTTCAATTGATCGCAGCTATCGCATTCCCATAGACTTTCCAGTCGGCCCCTTTCGAACAGCAGAAGCACTAGACTCGAGTTTCGCTCTCATTAGAGCTCGTCAGTAGTGCATATCATCGCTACAGCGTGTCCGTGGTTCATGTCCCGGCAGTGGCGATGATATGCACTACTGACGGGCTCTAATGAGAGCGAAACTCTAGTCTAGTGCTTCTTTTCGAAAGGGGCCGACTGGAAAGTCTATGGGAATGCGACAGCTGCGATCAATTGTGAGTGATGTTCAATTTGAAACTTTCTGATTTATTTAATTTCTTATCTGGCCTAAATAACGCCGAATTTATAACTGGTTCATCTGATGTGTAGAAGCTTCTGTGTCAAAAGTGAAACGTCACCAATAGGGCAATACCGATTGTTCACAAGTTGTTTTGAAACTATAAAATCATCAGACTTAGTGGACGGCATCCTGGTCACTGACCAAGCATTCTGGGCACTACTTACCAACGAATGTAGATGAGCGTTTGCATATGATAGTTCGGTCTTGCCTAATGTGAGGTCATTGGTGCAGTAGTTAGGAACACGTAATCGAAGTTTTAATCTCGGTCGTGGCAAGAACATACACTGCTGACGAGCTCTATTGAGAGCGAAACTCTAGTTCGGTGTTTTTTTTTCGACAGAGGCCGACTGAAAAGTCTATGGGGATGGGAAAGCTGCAGTAAAGTGCTAGTGATATGTGCCTTGCAAAACCCAAAATTCTTCTATTTATGTATAAATGAGTAGCTGCCTTTGCATCAATAAAAAAGATCATACGCATCCTTCTTTCGCATTCGCCAGTTAAGGGGAACGACTCTAACAGCTCTTTGAAGTGTCAGTGTTGAAAAATTGAATGGTCTGGCATATTCTTCTACTTCACGACGACTCAGTGTTAACGAGGCCCAATTGTTAATCACATGGCCCTAGGTTCGTGCATTGTTGCCACGACTGCAACCAAATAATATCAGCCCTCATGAGGCCTTACATGTTACATCACAGGGAACACTAGGGTGCGGAAACTAGAGACTTAACTTGTGCGTTTACAAACTGTATTGACGGGTCGGTGTTCATTCACTGAAGGGTGAATTAAATGTCCATAGGTGTCCAAAAACCATTATTGTCTCCAGCATGCCAAACCCGATGTTAACATCTCGCGACGTATGTCTTCTATCGTTACTGGTGAACTGGATCAAGGGAACGCAGTGTTTTAAAATCAACTTGTTGAGTCCCGCTTAAATACCGTGTCGACAGCACTTCTTAAAGCTCGTTGTGGGCAAATGACAGCGATTATAACTGCTTTTCACGCTATTGCTGGTTTGATCTCTCGTCAGCTCAATTAATGTTGCCAAAGTTTGAGCCGTTGGACGGTATCAGGTCTGTGCGTTATGTTGTGTGTTATATGATGGCAGACACCTTACGGTGTAAAAATTAAAAACATTTTTAACATCTAGCTTGTGACAACCTATACAGTATTTGGAATATGTACCACAACAAGCAGAAGGATAATGGAACACAGAGAATGGTGAAAGGTAGAAGAGAGGCAAGGCGGTCTATTGATAGACGATAACTTGCACCACATTATGCACTACGTTTCTTCTTGCGGTTGACTAACCTGACTATACTAGACAGTTTGTACGAGCTTCTGGGTTGCACGCTGACTTTGTCGTCAGCACATTTTGGTCTTGCGGAAATATTGAGGAACAGTTGTCCTTAAGTGTAGCATAATCTATTTTATGTTGCGGTGCAATAGGCAGTCCGTCTGCCGGATGATATTGCTGGATTAAGGAGTAAAGTGGGATGTCGGTATGTACTGCAAGATGTTTGAAACGTTCAAGATACACAGGTTAACCGTGGTTAATTTACTCTTGATGATTTGGTGCACGTTACAGTGTAGCCGTGAATGGTGCTTTGGAAAACTCTAACCATATCAAATAAACATTTCGCTACTTGCCATGGCGAAGGTTGGGTAGGGAGTGAAACGAAAGCGCGCAACTCTAAGGTTAGGGCGATGTTCGCTAATCTAGGACACTTCTCGCGATAGTGAGGCAATGCTTTGATGCTCAAGAATCACGCATATAAGGTGACAGTGAGAACTGTGTTATTTCACAACAGCGAAACTTGGCCGCTCAAGGCAGAAGACTTGAACTGTCTTCATGTATTTGGCCACCGATATCTGCTTCCGATGGCTCACATCGAGTAGCACCAACGAGTAAGTCTCGAAGAGGTTAAGAAGCGGGTATTTGGTTGTGATTGCTAAGCGAGTTCTTTCGTTCAATCCTTGCATTTGTACGGACTTAGTGGCTCGGTCATGTATTAAGGATGCCAGCTAGTCGTCGACAACGTCGAGCACTGTTTACCGACGCTGCGGCCGACTGGCGTAAGGTGTGAGGTGAACAAATGATGACCTGGCGTAGACAAATGAAATCGTTCACGAAGGGGTTGGTCACTGTAGATCGGGTTCGTCTCTCGGGTTGGGGCCTTCGCGACTCACGAAGTCGGTGACTGGAGGTGAGATTGCGGTTAATCGGGTTTATTGGCGTGAATGTTTTCGTTGTTTGGCCGAGTTGTCTGTGAAGTGAGTGCATTTAATAACGTGAGGCAGTGAAGGCCGTAAGTAAGCTGTCTTGCTGATATGGCCTTACCTTTACTTGTAGCTCGGATGTTTGTTTGCAAGGCATAGGCACCTTGTTGTTAAATGTTTGAATATAAACTGTTTCTGGTGGTCAAGTCCCTTCCCCACCCTTCCTTTTTATTTACTTCTCTTTGCACGGGGTTTGCTTTTTTTCGTGGTTTTGTGGCAGTTAAACACCGGTGAGAACCACTGATGTTCTGTTGTCTGTGATGATGATAGTGAGAAGGAGAAATAGGAGGAAGCAAACCTCAGTCAGTTCTCCCGTTGAAGCTGATAATCAACCCATCGTTGTCGAGATCAGTAAGGTGTCTTAAGATTAGCCAACTACTGACGTGAATGTGGCATTTGCGTTTTTATACGTGCGCCGATTATTTTAAAAGCCTGTAATATCGAAGCGTATTGTCAGCATTTCAAGCTCGGGATTCGTTATCATTTTGATTGTTCTTACTTGCGTTATCAGCTTCCAGTTAGTTTTGTTGTTATCCATTGCAAACAAAAAGAAGCTCGATACTGCTAATTTGAGGTGTAACTGCAGTCGTTTGTTATCTCTGTTCTTCCTACTGCAGGTGAACATTTACTGGCAATTTCTGGGTCAGCGCAAGCTCAGATTGTTGATCGGGATGGTGAGCCGGTGTGTTTCACTAACAAAGGCTTTCAGTACATCACCGACCCATCCAGCGCTAAGGGACACACGCATGCATTACATTGGGGGTGTTGGCATCCGCTAGATCCCTCCAAATTCCTTACGTGCTCGCAGGATGCAACATTGCGGATATGGGACTTGAACGACGCCGAATCTCTAATGAACGAAACTCGTATTCCGAGTCACAAAGCTGTCATCAAACCGCGTTCTTCACAGGGTCGGAAGGTTGTGCCTACCGCATGTGCTTATTCAAAGTGAGCCCGTATGTTCTGCCGTCATTTGTTACACCACTATTAATTAATCCGTTCGAGTAGTTTGACTGGCGAGTGCAGTTTAAGAGTCGTTTGTTTGCAACACGCCATCTTACTAGTTCACATGCTCTTATATGTAAGCGGACACAGGTATCAGTTGCAGGGGCTGTTCAGTGATAATATTTGCTAATAAACATTTCGTTCCAAGCGCGACTCATAGTTGCCGTGTGTGGTCCTGTGTACGTTTAGGCAGCTTGACGATACTTATTCCACATGTGACCTAGTGTGTCACACGGCAGCTAACGTGTTCTGTTATAAAATTAAATCATTCACGCTTTGGTATTGATCAGCAGTGCATTTGAAGAATAAACACACTCGTACCTACCATCTAAGCTCAGCCAACGGCAGTTGTTTTGCAGAACTGCAGCATGTCGCTTCACTTCCTCACCACCGGTCGATGTTGAACCTTAGGGATTTGTGACTGCTGTTCTCATAATCCAGCGCAAACTCAAGAGAATGGAGTCCAGGGGTACATCATCATCATCATCACAGCCATGAGCCTGACCAAAAGGTACTGTGGCTCGGGCTGCCGCTCACCTCAACAGTGACGTGGGATATTCTAGAAGAAAAAGTTACTAAGAAGGGTGAAAATTAATAAAAGAACACTAAGCGGAAGAACTATAAATGGTATGGATACAGGTATGCC
>LUCH01001212.1:78433-125115 GCA_013368495.1 Paragonimus heterotremus | reverse complement strand
CCGACCACCTCGACAAGGTAGCAGTATAGGTCGGGTCCAGGGGTACGCATCCTTAACAGTCTGATCACAGCCAGTTACCTTCAGCCTCTCATTAGTGGTCTTGCGTATGAACTTTAGTGTGTTGACAGTAGGCTTTTTTTTCCCTACTCTTTCTGGATCTCACTAAAGCCCTGGTTCTTCCAGATAAGGTTGTGGTGAGGACTGACAACACATCAGTGGGAGGCTACCGTGCCCGTATGTGTTAAATCCAGCAGCTTTGTCGTCGCGTTATGTCTCGCCTTCCCAGCCGGTTCACGAGTGTTCACTCGTTCACCTCGAATGGGAAGCCCATACACTGTGTTGAGACTCGCGCGGTAACAGAAGAGTATCAGACAAATCTCTTGATATACCTCAAACTGACATCGAGACACAGAAAAGTGACTCATGGTGATATGTGTTTGTTATTCCGACACTTTAAAATAGAAAAGCTGCAAATTTTTCTGTTCACCTTTAGATTGCAATCCTTCTGCCCACATATTTCGAGTGATTGAAAATAATGTATCGCTTACTGGAATTGTTGAAGATGGTGCTGAAGAATCGATGTAATACCTGAACGGTTTCGTAAACTTTGGGAGATTCTAAAGGCACCTGCCAATGGATATTCTGTTTTCAATAAGAAGACTCGCAGTGTGTGTGGTAATTGTGCTGGCATTGGTTTTGTCTCTCTGTCGGGTTCAAGTTATTCGCTGTTTTTGTTAGAGTTGTGTTTATTCATGGTTATGTGTAAACCGAGTCACTGACTCGTTACGGTTAGAGTTCTCAACCGGAGCCTTTGGCTGAAAGCCTGTACCGCAAGGGATAGGGTGCATGACTGTCCTAGAATCAGTGCCACTAATAACTATTTCCACCTATTCCAACCCTTAATGGCGATTATCAGAAGACTGTGGTACGTCAGATTTCTACCCGTTTACCTGCTTGACACGAATGACTGCTATTATGTTCATTCCATTGCCAAATTTAACTCAACAGGTCATTGAGGTACGCAGGGCGTCTACTATGTTAAGGTCCAGTTTCGTTGTTGTGACTATTTACTGCGACGACTCACCAAACTTAGGAGAAGCTGGATTCATAAAGATTAGGCAAAATTCTGGCCTAGGTACGGGTGCATTAAGTTTTCACCCCGACCTCTTCTATTATTTTGTCGTGCGACTAGGCTTACGCTCTGTGTTAATCCGTAGGCTGTTCTGATAAAGACCTGATTAGGTTCCATTTGGGACAGCATTGTCAGGCAAGCAAAAATGGGGTGGTTAGATGAAAGACCGTAGTACTCATTGGGTTGAATGTTACATTGTTGCTTACTTAGGAATGGTTAGGCAGTCCGGTATGATCTTACAGGCATACAGCAGAACCTTGGTTATAGTTGCAATATATATCTATATTGATAAGTAGTCGGGGATTTGGTTAATTTCAAGTTGAACATCACACACAATTGATTGCAGCTGTCGCATTCCCATAGCCGTGGCCGGAGTTCTAGTCCAGGTAGTGGCAAGAATATGCACTAGTGACGAGCTCTGATGAGCAAAACTCGAGTCTAGTGCTTGTTTTCGAAAGGGGCCGACTGAAAGGTGTATGGGAATGCGAAAGCTGCGATCATTTGTGTGTGATGTTTAATATGATATATATATATATATAACTCTGATTTTGTGACTCAACCACATTTAGTTAATTATCCTCCGTTTACTAAAGATGTGTGTAAAAAGTTAAACCTATGCTTTTCCAGCTGCAAAAGGTGCATCGTTGACTTGAAATATATTGCAATGTCTTGTACGTATACCAACGTTGTGCTACATAGTGTACTGCATATGTGCTACCACTTCCTGCAGGAAGTAACCAATCAGGCTCCAGGTTGAAGTTTGAAAAGCCACAGGTCAGTCACTCAGAACTCTGGTCAGCGGGAGATAACACCTCAGAATTCATGTCAAAAGGTCAGCCCACTTTCCTGTATGAGAGCAGGAATTTGTCAAATTTCACCAGTCTCCGTGCTTAACTCCGTACGAACAAACCCCTGCGTATCGGTAATGTCACCTAGTTTGGTGATAAACTTGAATTATATTACTATCTCGACGTGGTGGTGGGGCTTGTGTGCTGTTTTTATCTGACGGGCTATGTTGACTAGGACTTCGGTTCTCCTAGATGCCACCATGTCGGGCAAGTCAAAGGAGAGCAATCAAACGGAAAGCAGATGCATTCATGTGGTTGTAGGAGTGCTTAGGTAGTGAGGCACGATCCTACGAGCATACGGTTGCGACAATGTCGTCTTCTTTATCAGGATGAAGGGGGTTATAAAAGATGCCCTCAAACATAGAACACTTCGATCGCCAAACGGTTAATCATGACCGCCGATGTATTATCCAATGTGGTCGAAAAGCGTATACTATCATCCAAAAGCTTGATGTAGCTTCGAATACATCCAATGCGCGCAACAGTGCTCAAAATCGAACATTAATGCCCTATTCACTGCGTCCTCGGGCTAGGCATGCCTTTAACTAACAAGTGAGTCAGATTCTTGAGTCGTTGGCCCCGCGTGTGGTCCCCCAAGAAAACCCTGTATCTTGTTGTCTCGCAGGTCAGAATTTTGAGTCAGAGAGTCTGGCTGGGGTCTCTCAAGTCAATCTCCTTGTGCGCCACAAACGACTGAGAAGTATCAGAAGCTATCATTCTTCCGATAGTGACATTATTCACTCTACGACTCTCGCCTTCTATTTTACCAGCCAAGCTTTCTCTCTTCCGTGTATCTTCGGGCGATATTTGTTTTCTGAAACCAAGACAACTAGTAAACATTGGCGCCCTCACTGTCCAAACTCTCCTACAATTGGATCAGCAAGCTACTCTGGCTGATACTCTTCCAAGTCTGGCGCTTGATGTGTGCTGTGTCGGAGACGCGAGCCTACGATTTTAGCACCCTTATCCACTTGAGCTCACCTCCAGATAACTGTCGATTCAAGCGCTTCTATCTCAGGGTTTCTGATGACACCGGAACTGAATATCGCGGTCAAGCTGGATTGGGAATCGCACTGAGTTCCTGAGCGGAGCAATGCTTACTCAATTGGATCCCAGTGAACAGTCGCTTGTGTGCTGTCAGATTCAATAAGTCGGTTAAAGTCTGTCAAATCAAATGAGAAAAGCGTTGTTTATTCATTATAACCACGCATGCTCCAACGGACAGCTGTTTGGATGCTACCAAATATTCGTTCCATAACGCCCTCGCTGATCTGCTGCGGCAGACTATACAGACATCATCATACTGCCGGGCGATTTTAATGCCCAGTTTGATCGTCTTTCTCCACCGGCGAACCAGCTGGGAGGTTTCCGGGCACAACGCACGGACACTGACGAAAGACTGCTGCAACTGTGTGCATCCCACGGTCTCTGTATTTCAAGCAGCATATTCCAACACGGCAAGAGACATTGTATTACATGGAAACTTCCTTGTGCTTCTCAACCGGGGACACAACGGATTCATATAGCAGTTAGTTACAGGTGGCGCCACTTTGTTATGGACTGTCACGTTTTTTTTACAGCTGTTGCACATGTCTGTTTTGTTTTTTCATTTGTTCGAAGGACATACGATCGTAAATGCAGGATAAGTGTCTGGCATTTGAGCGCGGAGAGTGTAAAGGACGTTTACCAGGAAGCATCGGTGAACAAACTGACCTATTCGAGTCAGGTGAGTGATCCTATCGAACACTGGGAACAAATCGAAGCAACTTTCTGTGAAGAGGTATGTTCCGAAGGAGCCGTACAGTTGCAACATAACTGGATTTCTGTCATGTCGATAGACCTTATAAGCAAACATCGTTCGATTCTATCTGGTTCCGAATGTGGTGACGACCATCGAGAATTTAAACACAAACAGACTAACAGCTTGCGCAAAGACCTTAAGCACCACTTGGTCGAACGGTCAAAAGAAGTGGAATGAGCCTTTCTACCTGAGAATAGCAGAAAGCTTTTTTCCCTGTTTCGTGGTTGTACTGACCGTCTAGTCAGTGTGAGACCATATGCGAAAAAAGGTTCACTTATCATCAGTCAGTCGCACCCTCTTGACGGGTGGGTTGAACGTTTTGAAGAACATTCAAGCTGGCTTCAACCAGACCATGTGGACGCCGAGACATGAACAGTCAGATGTTGCGTTTCAGGCGGACCTTCTTTGGAAGCAGAAATGAAACCGAAGCCTAAGCTATTAGAACGTAACGGGGCGCCTGGACCAGATCTTCTCTCTCCTTTTCTTTTCAAGGATAGTGGGGAGAGGAAGTAACAAAACTCCTTCATTTGACCTGGGAAACTAGAGAGATACCTTGTGCTTGGTGTTTATCAGAGGTTGTTCCTGTTTTTAAAATTGGGCCACAAAGGCATCAGTCCGGTATCTGTTGCGTTCAGGTTACTCAGTAACTTTATATTACGTCGGCTCATTAGGCCTAGCGTAAGTCAGGTACGTAATGAACAGGCAAGATGTCGCTCCGGTTCAGAGTAGGTTGGTCACATCTTTACCCTGTGACGTACCCCGGAGCATCGGCACTCATATAGGCAGCCGACATTCGTCGTCTTTTATATCTAAAAACTACTTTCGATCCGGTTGCTCGTAACGTTCTCTGAAGCTGTTTTCTTCGCAAGGAAGTACAGCTGAAATGCGTGAATCTGTTGAGATCATTGTGTGCTCACTTTGTAAGCAGGGTGAGAGTTTATGGATAACTGTCTCGGGCAGTCATCACCTCTAGTGGTGTTCGCCATAATTGTTCGGTCTCCTTCCTATCCAGTCTTATGGACTACAGTGTATAATGTGCGCTCGAGAAATCTGGTGAACTTGGCGTGAGGCTTGTTTCTGACGCTAGCTTCGCCAGCCTGGAGTATGCGGGTGACATTGTCTTGCTTAGTACCTCTTCCAAAAGCATGCAGGCTATGCTGAACAAGGTGAGGGACCGGGCTAGTTTGTGTGGAATGTGCTTCGCACCTTCAAAGTTCATGACTGGGACATTCTGAGCCCTACATTCTTTGATAGTGCCTTGATACTATGGCCACTTTCATATAACTGAGTAGTACTATTTCATCAGCTGGTAAAACTGCTGATGGGATATCAGCCAGGGTATCAAAGACAACGATTGCCTTTATCAAACTGCGTCATCTGTGGCGTCGAAAAGACTTTCGGTTGTCGCTGAAAGGAAGGATATATGCTTGTCTACCTTCTCTGTTGCTCTTTGGTCCTGGAACGTGGCCTGTTCGCAGTAGAAAGTTCATTCGATTTGCTGTGTTTTACCGTCGTTGTCTCCGCCAACTAGCCCACATAAAATGGACTGGTCGCGTGACAATGTGGCCGTTCGCCGGCGCGTACTCTGAAATGGTCGGAATGCGCGATCAATTAGTAAACTAATCACGTTGCACAGCCTGCGATGGCTGTGTCACGTACTTTGCGTGCCAGCGGAGCGTTTGCCATATCACGAGTTATATACTGAGACCACCAACAGTTGTGTAAAGCCGCATGTGGTGGTCAAGCAACAACGTGGTCACGAAGTATAAGGACCTTGATTGTCCCATTGAGCAAAGTGGGCAGATGTTGACTGTCTAGCTAGAGTCCTCGTGATCACTCAACTCGTTGCTTAAAGATGCTGTCCGAGATAGCAGTGTGCCATAGTCAACGGCTTACCTGTATTCGTACCATTCTTACTAGGGTTATCTTTTTCCAGAGTATTCCACGTTACTGTTGAATTAAGCGGTGGTCCGAGCCACACTACCTTCTGATGAGGCTCTTGGCTGTGATAATGATGATGAATGATGGTGGTAAACGTTTGGAATCTAAATACGAAGCTCGACGAACATCCAAATTCCCAGATCTACACACCTGTCAGCGCACAATGTGGCGATTCTTTCAACTAACGATGAGTTGTACCAGGAATTGAGCCTTAAGGTGTCAGAAGCTCTGCTACTATAATGTATCCTGCACTTACTGGCAATGTGTATCCGTAGGGTATTATCGATTTAAGATTGGAAGTGCTTTGCCACCCATTTTCCGAATGACCGTGGTATTTGGTCCTACTGCAGTCTCATGTTCTGCTCTGTTGATTTGTTCAATATCACGTTCACTATTACAAATTCTGCTTCTTGAAGTGTTCATCAGTTAGTTGAAACAACCGTTCGAGATGTAAAGTTGCTGGCTTTAATCCCTGACAGAGCTGTCACGATAAACGTGGTCGCTGTGCTAACTTTTTGACCGGTATTTTTGTACGTGCGATAAACGGCAGTATTTTTGTTTCCATTTCCGATGCATGTTGTGCTTCTTGAGTTTTAACGGTAATCCAACTAACCTAAAAACACACAATCGCGTCGTTCAGCCTTGCCCATTCTGGCCTGAAAGTGAACTTAGTCAGCTGTCACAGCTCCGAATACTGCTTGCTGACATGTGAAAAAATGTGGTCAACCTTCCCAAGGTGAGGGGGTGGGTAGAATTCGCCACAGTAAATCTATGGATTTGGTCTTACTGCCGCCTGGAGTTTAGCCATCAGAGCAAGAACGCGATTGCTTGGATCGAACTGTTTATTACTCAAGCTTGGAATCCACACCAACAGGCAAAGTAACCAATAATGTAGTAAGACAAACGAAGCGTAACAGACATATGAGCCCACGTGTACGTATACCGATTAACGCGGTCAGCGTATGGGCCAGTGGATGTTGGATTACCTTATGTGTGTGGTTGTCAGTCAACCACGAGTGACCATTAGACGAGAAGTTTATCACGCTGAC
Source organism: Paragonimus heterotremus (assembly GCA_013368495.1). Classification (NCBI taxonomy): domain Eukaryota; kingdom Metazoa; phylum Platyhelminthes; class Trematoda; order Plagiorchiida; family Troglotrematidae; genus Paragonimus; species Paragonimus heterotremus. The sequence goes on along the minus strand of LUCH01001212.1, from coordinate 118,344 downwards.
ACAACAAGCTTATAGAGCTACTTTGGTGCCATCAGAAAAGGTCTTCTACTGGTCATTCTTTTACTCTTCCTAAGTGGCTGCTTTGTCACTGGGTTTGCATATATGGTACCGAGTTGTCAGTGATGGACTTACTGAGCCCTGTGGGATACTGTACTCAGATGAATACTAACTGAGCAATATTACCTTGTACACTTTTCGGCCGTGTTATCGCTGATTGATTTGTATAACACCAACGGAATTGGTAATATAAAGTCGATACACAGAAATATGCGCGTGTTGTCATGTGTAACGTACAAGCCGGCAGTCGAATACGTCCACTTCAAAACGGGGCATAAAACTGATAGAACCAAAAACATCTTTACAATTTACAATAGCCACGCCTGTTGATGTTTCCCGATAGGCCATTGTTTAGTTACCTTTACCAGCTGGTTATCCTCTGTTTAAAGTATTTTATTCCTGCTGGTTATCAATTTCAGGGATAGCCAGGTGATTGCAGCTGGCTGTTTAGACGGTTCATTGCAAATGTGGGATACGCGCAAGTTGTTTGTGAACACCTGCCAGCTCGTACGCGATGCTCATCCGGTCAATCAGCATATCTCATGCGTTGCTTGGTCTTGGGACGGACGACAGCTGGTCACGCGGGCGATGGATGACACAGTCAAGCTGTGGGATGCTCGGGCGCTCAGTCGAGGCGCAGTGCATATTCAGGCCGATTTACCCGTGCTGTTTGATCAGACTGAGGTCACATTCAGTCCGAACGACCACATTATCACCGCTAGCGTATCTGCACCGCGTGAGGCTGCCAAAGCTGGGCGTCTCGCTTTCTTCCGCCGCGATAATTTCAAGGTATTCTTACATAGTTAAATTGAATAGCCTTTGTTCATTAGCTGGTTATTTTAAGAGATGAAAGGAAATCTAGCGGAAGTAGTCTTTCGGTTCAAAAAACCTGGCACATTACACACTATAAGACAGTGCTCAAGTAAAAACGTCAGGCGAAAATTCTCACTGCTGTGGTTGCCATGTTCGAAACAGTTATGCAAATGTTTGGGAATAAGCTGTAAGTGTTAGCTTTTCCCCAGTTTTACTTTTTGTGGATGGTGACTTTTAGGTATCATTGTTTAAATGCTTTGTTTGGTCTCACATTTTTATGTGAACGTTTAAAAGTGTTTGCTAGAGGGTTGTATCTTTGAACACTCATTCCATGACATGTTTTGTCATTCCACTGATCGTGTTTGCGGTAGGCTACCGTCGTGTTGCTGATTGAAAGCCTCATAGTGATAACTGTTGTAGGCCATCTACGACTTACAATCTAGCTATAGAGATAAAGTCAAGCCAAAACGGCAGAGTCTATTTTCAAGTTGAACATCACCCCCAATTGATCGCAGCTGTCGCATCCCCATTGACTTTCCAGTCGGCCCCTTTCGAAAAGAAGCACTAGACTCGAGTTTCACTCTCATTAGAACTCGTCAGTAATGCATATCATCGCCACTGTCGGGACTTGAACCACGGCCACACTGTTCATGAGGCAACCGTGTTTACCACTGCACCACTGATCTCACGTTAGGCACGACCGAATTATCATATGTGAACGCTCAACCACTTTCGCTTGTGAGTAATGGTCTGTTTTAGCAATAATAGGAAAGAATGATACTAGGTTTAGTTTGGTTTATTGATTAAGCAGAACCAAACATTTAGGAAGTATATTTTGAGTTCCAGGGAACTCCAGATAAACGGAAGGAAGAGGTTTCCGATATGTTCAGACTACCCAGTTTTTGTTAGGCCGGTACCCACTTGATTCTGTGCGTTTTGGAGATAACTTCTTCACAATCTATCGATCAAATACATTACTATTCAACCTTACGTATGAATAATGCTTTCGTTTTTCTAAAGCCCCTTGAGGACCTAAGTCCAGGACACGGGAGTGTTGTCCGCGTCACTTGGCATCACCGTATCAATCAAATCTTCTGTGCATCATCCGATGGTACGGCTAACGTGCATTATGATCCGCAGGTGAGCCACAACGGAGCGTTACTGTGTGCTGCACGTCAAGCCACAGCTGCCAGCCGTCGACGCCGTCTTGGTGGCAGTGAGGCCTATATGAAACCGTATTTATTGACTTATAACGAGGATACTGTTCGGCTGGCCCGAAAGAACAAAAAAGTGGTCAACCAACCGGGTTTGGAGACCCAAGTGGCTATGGCCGCTCTGAATGCGCAGATCCAGACGGAACGTCAAACTGCAGCAGCTTTGGCTAATCAAAAGGCAAAGGCGCGTGTTCCAGTGCTTGAAGAGACCTTGGGCAATCGTGTTGGTAGCCTGCATCAGTACATGGTTCAGCAAATTGTTTTAAAGAAGAACGAAGCCGACGAGAGAGCAGAAAAAGACATTCGTGGGGCAATCCTTCGCCACGCTGACGAGGCCAAGGCCAAACCGTTCTGGACGAAAGCTTATCAGAAGTGAGCTATGGTTTATCATGTTCTGTATATTACCTGGGTCTTAGTAGCTAGTTGCTTCTGTAAAATGTTGCATTTATTCTTTGAAGGGTTGTGAATCTTTCCTAGTGATTCTTGTGAGTGGCCAACAGTTAATGGTTTGATCTCACGTCAAGTAGGATACTCACTTGAGCAGTTCAGTCGTTCGTCAACGTCCATTCCGGTAAACCACTAAATAGTTTAACAGCGGCTTGTTCATCGGTCAGTAAGACGTTCAGCGTTTCATAAACACCCAAACAAGTTAACAGTTCATTCCCTTCAGAAGTTTGAACAAAACAGCCAGAAAACGAAAACTGGTAGGTACAAGGTACAATAACATGAAACGGGTTTTTTTATATCGAAAAGATAGGGGGTAGGGAGGATAGTCAGTCGGTGGGTTAAGAAAGGTCACTAAGTCCACGGAAGGGTCAAGTTTCAGAGCAATTGTTTCTGAACACACAAGGTCGGATTTAGTCGATTGATTGGGACAGCTTCAGCAAACTGCATTTGCCTAAGTGGGTATAGAACTCTGTATTACAAAAGAACGACAATGTCTTTGAAACACGCCAGCAACCAGCGTCCGCAGTCGCAAGACACGTCCTGACCACTGGACACGTTATCAACCCAGTTTGTGCATTCAGAATCCTACTGCGTCACTCGAATCCAAGATTCTTGCGGTTTGCTGAAGGTGTCGCAATCAATGGACTAAATCCGACCCTGTGTGTTCAGAAACAGTTGCTCGTAAACTTGACCCTTCCATGGACTTAGTGACCTTTATTAACTCACCGATTGACTATCTACCCTACCCCCTATCTGTTCGATATAAAAAAACGGCTTCATGTTTTTGCGAATTTGGTACTGATGAGTCAATACGAAATGTTTGCATCTACCAGTTTTCGTTTTCTGGCTGTTTTGTTCAAACAATTGTTTGTTAACATTATTCGATATAGCAACGTGCTACGGTCAGTGGCTTACCTGTATCCAGACTATTGTTGTTTTCCTCTTATTAACTTTATTTTTTTCCATTATTTCTAATCTCTTCGGAGTTTTCCTTATTGTTATTATAGGGAAAGCCGATTCAAACCGCGTTTTCCTTTAATCAGACCTGCTTTTGATTGTGTCCGCGTATAAGCTGAACCTGTGCAAACCATTGATGAGGTAGATCCTGTAGGCCATGGTCGCCACAAAATTGAACAGCTACAAACCTACCTTAGTTCCCTTCGTTTTGTAAGCAGTTCTCGTGTAATTGATTTCCAGATTCGTGAACCGTCTGGATTTGTCGTTCTGTGTACGCTTACGATGGCTACCAGAGTACCGAGACGTTATGTTATATTTCTGCACAATGCGTTTAGTGTCGGGGCATCCTCGAATCCAGAATGACCGACAGACAACCATTGTTTCCTGATGTCTCCATAAGTGTGGAGCTATCTACTGGCTCGTTTTCAGCGACTCAATAAAGTGCACATTTTTTCGGAGTGGTTAGTGGAAATGGGATTTCCTGTGTTGGTCCTATTCTATGAAGTGCTAAAATTGTGAAGGTTGTCGTACCACTTTGTACACACTTGCTGCGATCGATTTTACAGTTAGATGTGTTTTTTTCATCGAAGTTCTCAAGGACTTGCAATGGAGATGTTCCTACTATCGTTTGTTCTGCGGCAGTCATTCTTTTGCTGTTTGACAACTTACGATTGCTCATAATGTTTTCACCCTTCTGTGACGCACACCTTTCTGCAGCGTTCACTTGCAAAAAGTGCAATCCTGTTGTCCATTTGCTTCAGGTCCGGTTTGGTCACGAATTTCAGTTGCGTTCATTCTTTTATCTGTTCATTCAGTCCACTTTTTAAATACTGTATACCCCTTATTATGGCATTTTGTCACGCAGTGGTGTATGGTATTTACAGGGCACCATAAACCTTGTGATTACAAATTTATCATTGCTCATTTAATGACCTGTTTGTTGAGGTCACTGAGCATACTGAATATTCAACAAAAAGATGTGCACTACTGACGAGCTCTAATATGAGCGAAACTCGAGTCTATTGCTTCTTTTCGAAAGGGATCGACTGGAAGGTCAATGGAAATGTGACAGCTGCGGTCATTTGTGGATGATGTTCAATCCGTATGAGAAAACAGCGTTTGCCAATCTATCGTTTGGCGAAAACATTTTGTGTGGTTGGTTTGAGTTAGCAGAGATCGATAGTCATCGCACGTTGACTGATCACAAGCCTGCCCTTATAAACGCCTGCTATAGGTACCGCCATATCATGCACCCAGATACAGCTTACTGAATCGAAAACACATTTTGTGAACTCCTTCGGCTCACTCGACATTAAGAGTCACCAAATGCTTTCCCTAGGTTTCATGTAACTATTCACAGATGTGCCGCCTGTAGAAACAGTGGATTACTTATGAAGCCACATCAAACAAAATCAAATGGAATTTGGTATTCCAGTTAAAAAATTGAAAGAATTGTTATTTTGCATATATAATGTTCAATTCAACGGTGATATATATATATATATATATATATATATATATATATAATTATGGGGTCCTCACTTGGCCCGTTGCTCGCAGACGCGTTTATGAACAAAATGGAAGTTCTGTTCTATGAACGTTAAGTAGATCCCATATTCGACGTAATTAGATACACCACTGGTGTTCAAGGTTTTCTACTGGCTTTTAATCGTGCACACCCGAATATACAGTTTACTTTAGGGGAGGAGAAGGACGATATGTTATCTTTTCTGGACGTGGTAACGCGCCGCCGAGTGGATAGATCCATTGATAGGAAAAAGACGTGGATAGGATAATACGCTCATTTCTTGAGCTTTGTTCGACTGACACGAGAACGAAATTTGCCTTACTGTTTAGCCGATAGAACTAGAATGATATACACGCCAGACACCATAGTCAATGAATTACAACAAATCCAAGGGATATTGTGCCAAAATGGATATCCAGAGAGATTTAAAGAAAATACTATAAAATTAAAAATGCTCAGCTAGGGGCGAGAAAGCCGGCTATTATCAGTTCGACCTTTAAAAGCGATGCAACTGATGAACTGATTAGTTGTAGGTTGACAAGACCTGCCATGTCATGCGGATGACCGTTTAATCTAAGAGCCGAACGGTATGGGTGTCATATCCTAAATATAGTTTCCCAAAATTGTCTGTCATTCTATGTTTATTCTCTCACCTGCTGTTGCCAAGCCGGCTACTTTGAGAAAACCACTCGTTGACTATCGGATAGGATCTTTGAGCACCTTCTGAATTGGTCCTGTATCGGTGTGAATAAATTCATCTCGCATCTGGTCGACGGATCATCAAAATTATGGTCGATGGAGCCTCCAAAATTGTTCACAAAGCGTCCCACGTCCATTCCAATGCCGTCAGAGTGTGACTGTTATCGGCCACAGAGGTGATCGCAATCAGACTATACAACCTCCAGCTGTGCGCCAAAAAGAAATTCGTACAGGTCTTACACCTCCCTTGACTAGCTATGCCTGAACCTCATTTATTCATTGACCCGGTTAACGCGTGTTTCATGTGGACGCGATAGACAAGAACAATTATTTTGCCTGATTTTCTTTGTCCATTATCGAGTAGTTCGGCCCTGAACTGACAGCAAACTGTTTGACCTTAATTACACCAGTTATAGCGCTTCATACGGGTTTTACACACAACATATCTCAGCAAGCTTCTTCGGGATTGTATCGTTGTTTAGAAAAAGTTAAGACTGCCGTAAACCGGTTGGTTGCAACATTGCATTTGTAAACAGGTTCATTGTGGTTATGAGGGGGGGATCGGAGGTCACTAGGACTTGCACCCATTTTTCTGACAGGTTGCTATGGTAACCGGTTGCTGGTGCATAAGAATGAACCATTCTTCCCGTTATCAGGTTAGGGCCGCCATACCCGATGGTATCCGATAAAAGTGGTTTTCCACTGACGCGCCCGGTTAAGCTCTATTTTCAGTTAGGTGGCGCAAATGCATTGGGCATGCAACTTTGTGTTTAGTATTTTAGATGACGGAACAACGAATGTGAAATCAGACTCGGAAGTGCGATGGTTGATTACCTGTATGGAGAGAATGCACGGATGTATTGCATGGTCATATGATCTTTCCTGTTCATCCATACCACCGTCTCATGGAATTAGTTGACTAGTTTATTTACCTTCTGGTTCAGCCTACGTTGACCTGCCAGGAAAACATCTGTCGTCTCCGACTGTGGATATGCATGGCGAATTATTGGAAGATACCAACCCTATGGTTTATCTCTGTCGTCCAGTAGGGGTTTTTAGACTACCATAGAATGCTGACCCTTTCTCCGTGCTCCCTATCACCTAGTTCCAACTTCATTTCTACGATCATCTTTAATACAAGGGCTACATCACAAAGTTCACTGTTATCCTTGGTCATCTTACTTCCAGCGGTATTTTGCAAAGGGTGGATTCTACCACAATGTTTATGTCGTAACAACTATTTCAGGTTGGAACAAAGTGCGCTTTTTAAGCCCAAGACACTACCCACTGTGTTCAACACCACCAATTCTCAAAACGTAACATCACTGTGCTTCAACTGCCTCTGTTTATTGATTGGGGATTGTTTTGATGTTGTTTTGGACTTTACTGTTTACCATTTTGCATTACTCTGTAATTGCCTACTCACCCGTTTCCTTTGGATTGTATCTATGCCTCATATTTCTAGAACGCAGCCCAACCCAATTTTCCACGACCCACACGAAGATTTAAAGAAAGACGATACTCCTGTCTGGAAAAAGCAAAAACTAGCGTGAGATCTATTTGGTCAGTTGTACAGCATTCATTGTTGTGATCGCCAGTCGTGTACATCATTGACTTGTATTTTGTTTGTGCACGGGATTATTTTGGTGTCGTTTTCACTTCCTTTTCAAATTCTCAGCTAGACAAAAAAACAAAAGTGTGTATTTACACCGTTTTCTCTCTTCCTCTGTTCGAAAGGGAGTCGTGTGCCTGTGTTGTGACGTTGAAGATCGTGCAGGTTGGAAAGATTGTGTTCTTGTGATAGCAAGTGTGAAGTTTACAAAAATAGCGGTGCCTGCGGAGCTGAGTTCACGAGATCACAGTTGCTTGCCAAGTGTTAGGTCTGCGCTGTACAGGAAGGCAATCACGTGATGTGCGTATATTGGCGGTTCCGTTCCGCTGAGTTTTTCGATGCCGTGCGCCGGCGCGCACAGTTAGTCTCTTTTGAACACACTTCTCATGGTTGAACGACGACGTTGAAGATGAGAATTGGCCACCTGGTTAGAACGGAAAAAATAGGAGATTTGTACATGTTTATCGTAATCTCTTATGTTTGTTCGTTCGTGTAGACATTTCACTGTTGCGTATTGATCATCACTGCCGTTTGCTCTTATCCTTCTCGTTGAGATCAACTTTTTCAGCAGATCCTTTTTGACGAAAAATCGTTAGACGCAGAGTTCGTTCGTATTCGAGGTCGTTGATAGTACTCCGATTGGGTACTATACTTTAGTTCACGTGGTCGTAGCGCGAACATATTCATCACTGTCATTTAACTTCACATTAAATGCTACTGAATATTCACATCTAAACGTTTAATCATAAACGACTGAAGTCACCGCTCGGGTCCTCAATACAGTGTTCAGTATGTCAGTCTCCTAAGCCTGTGAATCAGAGAGTACACCTTCCGGTCTCGACGGATGCATCCCGCTATTGTTGTCTTCTGATAACGACGAAACTCAAGTCTAGTGCTTCTTTTCAATTTGGGTAATCCGGAAGGCGTATGGGAATGTGAAGGCAGTGAGCGGTGTCTGAATCATACTAACCAAAATTCATGGCTACTCATCAGTAATTGCAAAAGCATACTTATTTAAGACTTTCCAAACATTTTGGCTGGGGCCCGAAAGGTCGCGAGATAGCTTGAATTGGAATGCTACTGCATACATCTAGGGACGACAGTTGGTGACGCGTGCGCTCACCAAATTTATCTTGTTCACTCAATGGTTCTCATCAGCACACAAAGCTGTTTACAAGTTAGATACCACCTCAGAATAAATTACATTGGTCATCAAAGGTCTCAAGACTAGTTACAACAATCCGAGACATGCTCACCTAAAATGGATACCCCTGAAGATTCTTAGGCAAAATATGCAGTCTAGTAGGAACCATGATGCGATGCAGTCATCGGGGAAAAGATGTTTTTGGGTGTCACCATACAAAGACAAAGTTAACAAGGTTACCAGTCACTGACTTTCGAATGCAGTTGAGAGTGACTACCTTCTGACACAGTTTATCCTATCATTCAATAGCAACCTGATATTGAAGCCATGCCTCGCGGCTAGATTGCTTAGGCTTTCTTTGTCTTCCTGTGCTTATCCTTCCATCAGTTGTCAAACGTGTTACGTTAGACTAACCACAAGATGGCATTCGGAAATAACTTTGTATCAGCTCTAGCGCGGTCGGTTTTTATCTGGTAGGTAATTGCCATCACGTAAAACTGGAAGGAACACTGCGAATTATCCGCAAGTCAGTATCATACTGCAGTTAGAGTGCGGCCGTTATCAACGGCAGAATCTGTTGTCGTCAGAATCCATGTCTGCATGCGGAAATACAGTTCGTGCAAACCACCTCCACCTCTTTTGACCAATTATCGTCAACACACTTAAAACCTGAATATGCGTGATCCTCTCGATTCAGACGGACACGTGTTCCACTTTCATGCATTCACCATCTTTCTCCGGTAGGCTGTAATCAGTCGCATGTCTACGATATTTAACTCATATATCTTAGATAATTTTAGTAGTGGTCTAATCAGAAAGACCGAAAACAGCCGTCTGTTTAATTGACATGAATTCTACGGCAGTATGAAGGGGTTGCCCATTGGTTTCAACTCCAGTTTTTATAACTGTTTCTTTTCACTTCACATATGGGATATTAGCTGCTACGAAAGGAGCCGTGTTCTATACTTGGTTTGTATTGTTTCCTTGGGGTGTTATGTATGCCGAAGCCTTTTCAGGTACAGGGGCCTCTTAGATCGTTTGATCCAGGTTTTAACGGTACACTTTTAACGGCGTGTAACCACAGGATAAACAGAACCCAGTAACTCCCACCAGATTATGACTAATGGAAAGTCATAATGATACGAAGCGACTGATACGTCACTACGGAACCGCTTTTGCGGAGCATAGAATTTGCCGGCCCGATCTCCGAAAAGACCTACCTGATGATGATCTTTGTTCGATACGTCCGCTGCGATTACCGGCATGCCGTCTTCGTCGCTCATTTGGGGGTCATAGCTATTCCAATAATGGGCTCCGTCACCGGCCGCTTCATCTCGTTTGCGGCCTCGCGGAACTGATTCCTCGTTTGGTTGTGTGATGAAATTGTCGTCTCGATTAGACGTGCCCGATCCTGGACCACCTACTACTGCATGCCTGGGATGTATGTTATTGTTGGCACGGCCTTCGGTAGATACCATCTTTGGAGATGTAATAAGCAAAATGGATTTGGAGTATCAGTAGTGTACATTACCGCTGTTAAGTAACTGACAAACAATACCGTTGTGTGAAGGTGCACAAAAGGAAGATTAAATTCGTTCTGACATCCATAAAATTGCGCTTATCTGCTGGTGTTCACTCGTTGATTGCGTTCTTTAAACGCTACAGCTCGGTATTTCTCTTTCAGTTTATATTGGACGGAGTATGCCGTTACATTAGTTGGAATGCGAGCGATTCAGAGCAGAGAAATGAATTGACGTCGCAGTTCGGTTCATTTAATTTTCACGCTTAGACTGGTTCACTACCTTCGCTTAAACACTGTGAATGAAATAAATTGAAATGAGCCCACTTCCTTAGCGCAGATGGTAAACGTTTTAATAATTTGTTGTACAGGACGTGAAACTTAAATTTGATGCCATCACTTTGGTATATGTGCGACAAGTTTTTAAGCTTTGCCTTCAAATTATTTGATAACCGATTTGCTGCTGTGGATTTCCTGATTTGTCACACAGTTGCCCTTTCTCTTGGGTTTGTGGTAGCTCACCCGTGTTGACGTTCAGCTACTAATCATGTGGCCGGGAGTTCCATCTCTCTTGTTGCGAGTGTTCCTGTTTGAGTTTACTTAGTCCGAACATGATCTCACACGCCACATGCAGTATTGTGGCGCACTGGCTGTAAACTTGATTTGGCTCGCGTTGAGGTGCATCGGGGCTGCGGTCAACTAGTGTGGGATTTCATATCTTAAACGTGATTAACGTTGGAATGTTGCCGCTCCTTGAGTCTCATGATAGTAAACTGTTGGGGCGTCTAATGAGTGAATTTTATCAAACAGGATAATCCCGGTTATCATCAGACATTTTGGACTGTATTGGGGTAAATGTATGAACTCGTGAATTCCGATACAAACGAGTCAGTGTGAACGGGATGTGTTGTTTGTATTGCTTCATTTATAACATAGAATTCAGGTCACTGTTACTTAAAATTTGGTAGTAGGTTTTCGGACATTCAGACTGGTTACCTAACTAAATAGTTGTGACCTACAGTGATATTGATTGAAAAGCATATATTAGCAAACGAGTTAGTTTTCTGTCAATTTATGTGCGTTAATCACATATGAACCGCATGAATTTAATGGATCAAAGAGTACCGTTAGTGTCGAATAAATCGGTTTCATGAATTGGGTTATGTAACCGTTGCTAATTCGTAGCACCGAATAAAGCTGTGAATACCGACGGCGTATTCTGTTCAGTCCGACAAGGAGAAAATGATATGGTCAATGCAAAGTGGAACCTATCATCTCATCAATAGAGGCATTTTTAAGTAATGATGCACATTTAGCCCAACCGCGCTACTAGCGCCAATAAATAGACCGAGTAGCCCATTATTCTGGGCTAGGTAAGTTTTCCCACGCCGGTGCCCCATACGCATATCCGGAATCGTTTCTCTTTGACTACACAAGTTACAGAAGTATGCACGACCTGTTACACCGAATGATTATTTATTACTGAGTGCTGGTACAATAATTCTTATCTTCTGACATGTCATATAGCACTGATTGATAAACACTCATTCATGTCACTTAGTGTTTGACATGATATTCTTTATTTGGAGCTACAGTACTTGCGGCCAGCTGGCTGTCCCATCCATTTATGCTTCGGGTTAACTGAGTAACTCCCGATAGGTCTGTTTAGTGAATAAACAACATGGCCATCCAGCGATATACATAGTCGTGAATGACGTGGATTGTCGACTTTTTCTGTTTGAGCGACGCTTATAAAGAGTTCGATTAAGATGAAATGTACCAACTTGCGCCCTTGGGAAAACATCACATCAGTGGCCGACTAATACAGATTTCTTATAGATTGAACATCACCCACAATTGATCGCAGCTGTCGCATTCCCGTAGACTTTCCAGTCGGCCCCTTTCAAAAAGAAGCACTAGACTGGAGTTTCGCTCTCATCAGAGCTCGTCAGTAGTGAGTGATGTTCAACTTGAAGTTACTCAGATCCCCGACTACTCATCAGTAAAAGAAAGATAATAGTTGTAAGAGATCTTTCAGCAGTAAATTTACAGAAATCCACGTTTGATGTGAAGCAAAATAGATGCTATAGCACTGGACTCTACATTTTGTTGGCACATAGCAGACTGTAGGATATATGTATTGTATATGGTAGCCACTGGCCTGGTGTGAACCTTTGACAGTTGCATAACCTACGCGTATCATGTTCTGTTGTGCTTGCCTTGACTTAGTTAAGACTGAGTGGTAGCGTCATTTCTGACTTTCAACTGGGCCATATATTCCGCTATGCTGTTCTAAACCGCTTGTAATCGTAAACGTCGTAATATCACCTTGCTAATTTTGAAGAAGACCCAGTTACGAAAAACTGGACTTCGGTTGGGTTCGAAACAGCGACAGAAACAGGGTGCCTAGACGCAGCAAGTGCTCTTCTAGACGGATTGGTAGCCCAGCTGGTAGAACACTGGCCATGTCTGAACATGTTGTTTATGTCGCTGGTTAGAATCTAGCGGAAGTCCAGACTTTTGTGATTGGGTCTGTTCTAAATCCAGCGAAACTACTATTCACGAGTGATCAAATATTTAGAACAGTTTGTGCCAGCCATCATTGCAATAGGTTGAAAATTGCCAAACGATGGCGTTCATCCAATATTTAGGCGCAAAATTTCAATAGCGATAGAACGAAAAGACTGCCCCTGGTCGGTTGAGAACCCAAGTATATTCAGTACCGAGTTAACTCTACCTAGTTCATCCACACAAATCCGCGTGATCATCTGAAGCTATTCGACCAGTATCCGAGTCGTTGAAATGATAACGCTTCAGAAGGTTGGATACTGGCTGGTCGTATATTTCAAACTTGGGTTGCTATGGGCAACAGAAAGTTCGGTTTTGGCACCCTTTAAAGTTACATTCCTTTTTGACTGCTTATATTAGCAATAAACGATTAATTACAACTATGTCCTTAGTGAATTCACCATGTAGGCTATGATGTATGCTATGTTGTGTTGACCAGTATGGCTTCATGATTGTGATCATGCATCATCATCATAGGCAGCAATACATCAGTGGTTCACACTGATGCTTAACTGCCACACAACCACGAAGAAGAAGAGAGAAGAAAAAAGAGAGGAGAGGGGACCTAATCGCTATAAATAGCCACACCTACATTCAAACATACAACATCAAGGCGCCTACACCTTGCAAACAAACAACCGAACTGTGAGTGATCATGCTGATTGTACCAACCTATCCAGAAGTGTAACATAAAGCTTTTGGTGATTGTGTACTGTCATTCCGGATGTCATGTTCATTTCGCGATTTTCCGAAACCCGACTAGAGAGTTCCCCAACTTACGCGGATTCGGTTTTCTCTTGCTGACACTGGTCGTTGCCCGTCCACTACATTGCTATCACATTCCCGCAAGAAGTTGGATGGTACCAAGCCGCGTCGCCCGTCCGCCAATTGTCCGGAATAGAAACCGTCCGCATCCATTTCGCCATAGACGGTGATTCGATCGCCAGTGCGAAATGACAGTTCCATCTGAAACGAGTTCAGCAAGAATATTCCTGAAAGTACACTATCGATCGTTTGCCACACAGCTTTCTTGGCGCTTCCAACGTAACAAATGTGATAAACGAAGAAGCATCAGTAAAGAATACACAAGATTATTATCATATCAGTCTGATTTTAAAACATATCACGAGTAAAAACTGAACTTAGGCTTAGTATTAGCTACACATTGTGACACGTGTGGTCCGGTGACCAGTTGTCGTTGATTCTCAAACAACTCCCATGCGTTATTGCTGGTCATCCCAAGCCCTTGAATGACCACCGCAGATTCTTTGATCGTCGCAACCTCTTTAACGATAGGGTACACTTCGACTGACACTCAATGTAGCCGAGTACTACACAGTGCTAATATCTTCTACAGACCCCAAGGTAGACAGTCCCAGCCTGTGTTACTATAACTATCCTAAATATTGCTTGAACAGTCTAGCAGCCATTAACCTAATCAAGGTCTAATAGATACCAGGCTGTAAAGGTTATTCTTTCTTATAGGCGCCATGGTGAGATTAATTTCCGTAATTGCTTTGCTGTAATAGAACTTTCATAGTAAGTCTACTCCCTAGCTCGAAGTAATTACAAATCTGGGGTAAACTATTCCTTAAATTGGCTACGAATCACCTTTTTCTCCAACCGTTTGTTATGAGACCTATGTGGTTAAGGGTTTGATTGAAAAACGATAGCAGTCGATATTTTGTATAATGGTGACCAGTAACCGTTAATTTTGCAACCGTTTCCGCCCTTAGCCAAATTCGTGTGTTGAAGTTAGCAGGGGTGTGATTTTGACTGCAAAACATTCCCGATGCAAAAATGAAGTGTTTTGCTACCGGCGACCTTGAGGTCATCTGATAAAATCAAGGGAGGGCGGTAACGGAAATAGAATACAGACTTACGTGAGCAGGAAAGCTATTACATTCTATAAATGATCGTTAATTTAACCCAATCAGTGTGATTTTGACAAGAACCACTGTTATTTGTGTGATCTAATCTTCAACATCATGAGCGACATCTCCTACATTCTGAGTCCTGACAACATGTGGGAACAAAGCAGTTGGATTGCATCCTAGATGTGACTCTTTGGCATGCACTTCGATGAAAGCCGTTTGTATTGTATGACAATAAGCACCATACACTGTGGTCAACGCTTACATAGTCCACTAGTGTAGTGTGTTCTTTCATCAAAAGAAGTGTTCGAATCGATCTCTACCACTCTGTTGCTTCTATTTAGTTCGTTACAAAAGATAAAATGTTATGGGTTGTTGGCAGTCCGATTCACGGTCGCCAGCTAGGTCAAAACCATGACATGGACGTGAAGCGCATGTAGCAAAGACAGTCTGTCCACTAAATATTACAAGTGTTAAGGCGTAGTTACACTAAGGCTTGGTAAACGGATGACGCTCAAGTTCATGAACTGTCGAGTTTATTCTCGAAAGTGTAGACTCGGAAACTTCTAAACGACATACTATTTACCAGAAGAACCAAAAATGCCTCGGTTTCGTTGGTTGCACTTGTCGTGTACTGTGCTGTCCAAACGGGGAAATTCAGAACAGGAATCTGAGCGGCACTAAGCGATGTCGGTTTATTGAAGGGAAAACAGCAGCTTTTTATAGAACAACAGTATTTACGACTGCTATTAAGCGACAGGCGTCCTCACTTTCTGACTGGCCAGTTTGTTACTGTGTTTTTCCACGAACTTGCATCTGGCAGCTCGGTTGTTTGAATTAGACGCATTTAACAGCAGCTGATCGCCATCTGTGATTAGTGGGTGCCCTCCAGTCCAATTTCATTGTAGCCTATTTGACTTCTTATAGTAATGCCGTTCACGCACGACATCTCTGTTGCACGTCTAAAGCAACAGCTGAAGACGACCACTTCGTGGACTTATGACACGGTTCAACTTTGTGTTCATCATGAATCATCCGCAATCAATCAACTGAAGCCATTATTCGTGAGCTCGACTCTGCAATGGACGTACTGACCTTTCCTGACCCATTAATCGACCATCCACCCCACCCACCCCACCCACCCCTAATTTTTCGACATAAAAGAAAAACCGTTTCATGTTACTGTAAATTTGGTACTGATGAGTCAACACAAAATGCTTGCATCTATCAGTCTTCGTGTTCTAATGGTTTTGTTCAGATCTTTTTCTGTGTTGCATTGCGGTGCTCGAAACATGGGGTGGGCACAGCTGCAGCAGTCCTTTGTCAGTGTCAGTGCGTATTGTTCAGAAACCAAACATAACTCCCAGCTAATTCGCCAGTGGAGAAAGACGACCAAGCTGAGCATTTAAGTCACCTGCTAGGATGACGTAATAGCGTTTAGTCCATTGGAGCGTACGTCGATATAAAGGATATAATGAGCTTTTCTGATTTGAGTTGACAGACCTTAACGAATGTATTGAGTCTGACAGCACACACGCGACTGTTCCCTGGGATCCAATTGAGCAAACATCCATCTACTTTGGAACCCAGTGTAATTCCAAATGTGTGTACAGTGAAAAAGGTGACGAGGCGTAACAACAGACAATGGCGGCGTTAGCGGTGAACACATTCTGTGTTTTTTAACTCTATCTTCTAGTTCAGATAAGCACAATAACGGTGGACCTACTCAGTAAACATGTCCCAAAGTGGTTGAGAACCCAAACAACCGCGCTGACCTGGTCAATTATTTTACAAACCAATTCATTCTCTTCGAACGATAAGCACGTGCTAGAGATAATCCACATGATCGTCACCACAATCAGGGTTCTGTTAGGTACCGGAAAGAACATCGTACGATGGTTCATGGAGACTTTTCAATCAAACTTATCTTCCTGTCTTTGTACGTCACGATAGAGTTAGTATTGACTCCCCAGTTATCATGATAGGTTAGCATGGTACGATTAGGAATAATCGATTATACTCACACATATTTGCGCGTACTGTTCGTGAGCTAACCTGCCCCCGCTGAGTCTTGTTGCTACTGACCTACGAACGGCTGTAATAATCCATCACCTGGCTACAACCAGCACTCGCAAGCGGCTGTCTGTGTGTGCCCACTGCATTAGTCGAAATGAGCGGATATTTTATGGAGGGTTAACAGTGACTTTCATATAAATTCTTCGGCAGAGAATCCATTTGCATCTGCTGATGGTCTGGTACACCGTGGACTGTCCCAGTTTGTGAAAATTTTCCAGTCACATCACACCGTTTGCTAAGCAGCTGACTGGATGTCTGACATTTAGCTACCGTATCAATATAATGGCTTCTTTTTCGCACAGAGAAACAAGCTTAACGCGTTAATCCACTCCAAAGGTATGTTCTTACCTTATCTTTAGGAGTCGTGATCGAGTTTGCGAGGGAAATTGACGGTGAGAAGAACGGCATGAAAATGTATAGAAATGATACCTCTCCATATATTACCATAATTGACAACTGTCTACTTCTTTGAACTATCAGCTCCGCAATTTGGATTTTGACCGAAAATGGTGCACGCTTTTATCCCCAATGGGCAGCCTAATTCACGAAGCTCTGATTTTCGCTCTGCCATCTTTGATTGAAATTGGCACTATTTTGTGACAGTGCACCTGCTGGAATGAAATCTTCGTATGTCACGTTTTCATTAAGAAATCGGTCCAGAACTAGTGTACACCGAGGACAGAGTGTGAGACCAACCAACAGCTTTCAAATAACTTTGTCATCTAATGTTTTTTTTTTGAATCACGCTACTTTGAAGAGTCTGCTCAGTCTGTTGTTGAAGACATATTCAGTATTGTCTGTTTGTTGCTACTTGTTTCTTCTGATTTTTGAGATAGCGTGACAGTTGCTGTTCGATCACATGCGTTTCACCTTCCCTGACCTCACTTCGACAAAATTTCATGGCATGGAAAATAACTGTCTTCCCTTCAGCCTTGTAATTTCTGTTGATCATCAACCCGTTTTCTTTCTGAAAACTAATTTTATCGAATTCTCAGTGGGTGTACTCTTGAGATGCTTGATCAGACTGTGGTTACTGACGGGCAAGTTTAACCCAATCGGTAATGACATTATTGATCATCGGTCTAGTGGGTCTGGTGCCTCCACAGACTCTCTGGTTACAGAGATGTATTGGCGTCATCATTCGATGTCCACAGCGTCGTTCCGCCTGCTGGCTGATCCACTGTTCCAGATCGCTAACCTGGGTCATTTGCTTCCTCTGCGTGCGATAAACTGAAATGAGGTGCTCGGAGGGCTAGAGTGCAGTAATCCCGCGTTATCCGACACACGAGTCGAATACACAGACGCTCATTTGTGTGTGTCGGTTATAACCAGATGAACAGCCTTCTGAACAGGTTTGGTTACGTACACTTATGTGTCAGTAGTAAATAATATGTTGACCCAGGAAGTGTCGCAGGAATGGCATACTTTCATTTTTTCCGCACTCTTTGAAAGTAGCTCTTTTGTTGCACATGACAACAGTTTAGGTGTGAGTGGTGACCGTCTGAAAACCAGTGGTGACAATTTAAGCGCCAATTGAGGTCACTTAAAACCAGAATGTTGTAACACACTATTTGCTGCCCTGCGTATTTCGCAACATCTCACCAAATGCACAATGCAATATCTGTCCTTACATACAACCGCAGTGAGGATCAGACAAACTGAATCACAAAACATACAACAACATACAGTAATCGTTAACTGCAATAGCCGCAAATCTATCGCGACAACCCTGTCGAATTTAAAGGAGCTATTACTGCAAACTGAACATCACCCAAAATTGACAAGGATATGCACTACTACTTACGAGCTCTAACAAGAGCGAAGCCCAAGTCTAATGTTTCTTTTTGAAAGGAGCCGACTGCAAAGTCTACGGAAATCGGACAGCTGCCAGCAATTGTGAGTGATGTTCAATTTGTGTAAAAAATCAAAATCCCCTACTACTTACCAGTAAGCTGTTGTTAGCCAAATAGCTCAATTTGCGTGTTTCATCCTGTTTATCATATTTCGAAAACTAAGTAATCCCTACGACGTTGTTTCCCTCTGTTGACTTGGTCAAGCAATCTTGGTTGATGAAGCTTGCTGGGCATCACAGGCAACCCAATCTTAGTTTAGTTTGTTTGAAAAACAATAGTGATGGCGTCATGATTCATTGACTCTACCTCGTACATTTTCCTTCGGGCACGGAGAAGTGTCACTGGAGATCAAACTCACTGGATATCTCGTGTCTGCGCCATGTATGCATTTGAAACGTTATCCTGAGGAGTTAAATTTACATTAGCTAGACCTTCCCAGTAAATGGACTACAGTTACAGACCTTCTTACAAAAGCAGAGATCCGGAAGTGACCCATATGTGGTGTCCAGTTTAGACATTTTTCTCAACCGACTTCAAAGATAATGAAGACGCAGTCGTCGAGGAGCTATCCATCTAATTTCCAAAGGTTCGAAACGCTGGAGACATTCCCTCATCTCTCAAGGAAATGATGATTTCTTTCATTCTCAAAAAAATCCCTGGCTATGTGTATGCCAATGGCAAGGAAATAAGTCTGATTTCCTTTATGTCTTAAGTAGTAGTTGGACCCACGGCACGTGGAGGACATGGTCACTGTACTGTGATGAGAGTATGGGTAAACTCTCAAAAATTTCGTCCACTTTTATTTGTTTGAGACATCACGTATACTGGCCACCAACGGTATTTGTTTTCCCAGATATTGCGACCCTCTACCCTGTAGACAGATCTATTTTGCTGGGATCGTGCATTACTGAATAGGACGCCTGATTGGTGTATCCTCCCTGAGAATATTATACAGCCAGATCTTAGGCGAAGTTTGGGATTATGATAGACATGGCTAGCTTCTCCCGTCTTCATCGGTATGCGGCAATTCTGTCCAGTCTTCACTAGTCTCCTCAAACTTACAGTAGACTATGTCCTACACAAAGCTGTTGATTGTCCCTCAATAGCAGCGTAGAACTTCTGGCAGTAAACTTAATGATAGACTTAGACTATACTAATATCGTCTTAAATGGTAAAGCTGCACTAGTATTCTAACAGTGAGTAGGCCACTTGGTAAGTGAAGTGGGACGATATGGTACCTGGCATATTTCATCTGAGGGCAAATTTTTCTAAAACTGGAAAAGATCTGTGTCCTATCCGGGCTGTGATATTCCGAGTATATCGATAATTGTGTATTTCAAGGTAACCTTGAAGAAAGCCATCAGTGATGTTCAGTCATTCAACAACTCACAGGAGGAGCCTGCAAACTTTTGCAGAAAAAATATAGAATTATAAAAGCATGGCAATTTGTTGACATCTTTGTCTGTCTCGACTGTTCCAAAACGATGTATGTTCGTTTCCACTGAGGCACTCATGCTCACAGAACGGACGGCCGAGTTCACCCTGCTCCAATTCAGAGTGTCATAACCACCATTGACTCTGTTACTTGGCTAAGGTCTTCGGCTCCCATCCTGTCCATAGGTTGAAATGTGACAACTTCACAGTGTTCCACATCCTCAACTTATACTTCCGTAGACACAGTAGTTTACAATTGTTTCTAGGCATTCATACTCCAACTTGTCTGCTGTTCATCGTAGCAAATAGCTAGGCAGTATCAGCCCGTTTTGTGTATATGGGATATGATGATGCAACTCATCTCAATATCATAGGAATGATCCATATCACTGCAGTTCTCAAAGACTAAACTTGACTGTTAGTTTTGTTCATTTAGTGCCACTATATAAGTTTCGTAGAAAAAAAACAATAGTTTCGCGTCAACAACTCAAAATGTTAACATCTCAGTCAGTGACCTTCTCCTATTGTGACCTCGTTGCAGAGTTTTGACGCAAAAAACGTATGGACCCACCTCTGCATCTGCATTTGGACTGAGTACACTTGGATCGTAGTCATAAATTGCAACCATCTGAGTTGGAACAAGCCGATGACTGCCCTCTTGCGTTGCTCGCGATCTGAAAGATTCTAACGAATCAGGAACGTGTTGACAAGGAGGACTCCGATGGTCCGCTCCCGACTGTAGTCCAAACGTCTGGGGTACCGACGGTCGACTATATATATCTTGTTGGTGTTCATTTGGCAATCCTCTAGTCGAATTAGTTCTGCGTTCTTCTTGGTGATGAGATCGTGGGGATGGTGCGATCTCGTACTGGAAGGGGTGACCTTGTGAGTCAGTTTGCATTATCGGTTTGGTCGAACGCCTCGAATCCTATTTGAGTGGTACACGAAGTTAGTTATCAGTTAACCGGTTAACCTGTATGGCGATACATTAGCATTTGTTTAAAAAAATAGTGGTATGGAACAGTTCATTTTGCTAGTCATACGCTATCGGTGAGCACATGGCAAATTGCACATTTTTATCTATCATTCGACTGCAAGATTTCTACGTAGTCTATTTTATGTGAACGAGCAGCCTACGATGTTGGTGACTGATTGCAAGCTGCCTGAGATGGACTTAAAACTCATAACTAAACGGTGTGTAGAAAATCGATAGTCATGTTTTTTCTGTCTCATTGCGGTTCCAACAAGGATGCCTCTTAAAATCAGCTCTGTAGACATTTTACCAAACAGATTTCTAAGGCGGGGTAGCGTGGGTAAATGTGTGAATTTGATGGTAATGTGTCATAGGTTATATACACTTTGACAGGGGCCAGTAGTTGTTAAGGTTGCTGATTATGATATACTAAGTGCACCTGCAAAGCAGCAAAAAGACGCGGTCGATGAGTTAGGTGGAGGGTGAAATAACACTCCTGCTCTAAATGATTCGGTCAGCTGAATAAGCCGAAACCCTTATCGCCAGTTACACTTCTTAAAACGCACCGTACTACAGATCTTCAAGCAATTCAGTTACTCAAAAACCACGCTTTCTATTCAACCGAAACACTTCAGAAAAAGAAGCGTTACCTTGCTCACTGACTGAGAGAATGGGGTTGCGCCATATGATGGACCACTGGAAGAAACACGTGACCGAAGAACAGTCGAATCTGACGATCTAGGCTTGTTCACTTGACCTGGCGGGAGTGCGTTTGCTTCCGATCTTGTTCGGTCCTGAGATCGAAAATGGGCATTTTTCGGTCCACCTAAAGCGTTTGTTGTGGTGCCAGGAATCACACGTTCCGGTTTTGAAACCATATTGGATGGAACTAGACCGCGTAGTCCGTTGCATTCTCCGAAGTAAAACCCGTCCTCATCTCGATCACCGAAAATCTGTTCCAATAGACCCGATCGTTAGAGACGTAGCGACTCTTGTTTCAATACAAGGGAGCTCGTGTTACTAAGGTAATCTCCACACGGAATTCTACTCAAACTTATGACGAATAGCTGTACACCCTGAGGGCAACTGTAAGACTGAAACTTTGCATCTGTTATTTATAAGGTGAGCTGGTTGCTAATAGCCTCAAGTCATACGTCCAAAAAACTGCTGACAACTAGAATAAACATGTTAGGGAAATAACGTATACAGAGTACAAAGTGCACCATCCCCAACAAGCATTGGCTTACGCTGAGTACTTGTTCTGGTTAATATTCAACTGGTTAGCAGTGTACTCGGTAGATGTTCCAGTTCCGAATGTCTGTCAACGATTTTCCGCGCCCAAAACATGTAGTGAGTTTGTACCTACCTCAGTTAAACCGTGGAAGTAAGTTTTAATTTATTCACTCGAATTCGATGACAATCAAGGATAGCGTAGGTAATCCATTATATCTGTAAAAGTTTCCGTCGACCAAACCAAATCTTTTCTGAACGATCGATCTGAACACCCAAATATATCACTGTTAGGTTGTTGGTTGCGAATGCAATTTACATCGGAATACCTAATTCAAGTTATGGATTGTACATAAGAGGATGGTTAATGCCAAATTCAAACAGCTCATGACTTTATGCACTGACAGCAAGCTAAGATGTGATTCGCAACCAAACTAATATGACTACAAACAGATTGAATCCAAATTGGTAATTATCGTTTCTTCCACTTAAATTCTAGGCCGTTTCGTCAACCTTGTGTACGAGCATATTGGACCGATAGACAGCCGACCTAACAGCGATTTCACTCCAGTTGCTACTCTTCTGGTTAGTTTACTGCTACGATGTGTTACGTAAGGTACCTGTGAATACAACATCCTCTTTCACATCTCACCGTGTGTTACAAAGTCAAGTAAAAATCCACTTATGCTGTTCGTTGGAAATAACTTTAGTGCACACATTCTGAAATACATAGTGTGATAAATAGTTACTAGTTTGTGGAACTAAATTCATCGACTTTGCTGCAGATCTGTACCGCACTCGCAGTCGATTGCAGCGATCGTATACATGTAGAACTTCCTATTGACCTGTTCAGTTAAAGCCCAGCAGTCTGGTGTACATTCACTCCTAGTTTGAGAGCGTGTTGACGAGTAATTAACCCACTGACCTCAACCAAAACACGATTGAAGCCCCAGTTTTGAAATCCTAGCCATTATCTCGAAAAGCAGGAGCTCAAGTTGTCTGGTCATCTTGTTAGGGAAAAAACGTCACTCTTGTTATTTACAACCGACACTATAAAGATAAATAAATTGCCTGATAGGTCGAACTGTTCGATCCTGTCAGTGCAACTAGCCAATGAATTCACTAGTGAAACTTAAGCCATAGCGCACACGAAAAGCATCTTAGAGTTTAACAAAACTCACACGAATAATCTGACCTTCCTGGAAGGGTAACTCTTCCGTAGTCGCATCCGGGTTTGGGGACATGGTTGCAGGATCATAGGCATACAACGCAACAACTAAACGTACTGGTCTGACATCTGCGGTCAATCGTGGTATGGCCTCATCCATGTTGTGTTTATCAGGGCTCTCTGCTATTCAGTGTATTTAGAAATGAAAGCAGAGTTTAGTATTTTTGTACATATATGTAGGGTGCTATTACACCAAAGACTGTAAGGAATAATTTGTTATGCTAGTTTTTTTGTTATACCTAACAGTTAACGATATTTATCTTACATCTAACTGAATTTACAAACTTACCACCCAATACAATATTTAGTCTTTAGTCCTCTTCTGGTGTAACAGGTGACGGGTAAAAAGGTAAAAATCACACATGGGCTAAATGACTGGTAGTAAACACTTTACAGATAAAAAACTGGAAAGACAAACACGGTAAAAATAAGTCAGTCCCTCACTACAAACTTAATGTCATGAATATGGTTAGGTATATTGTGACTGTCATCGCTTCTGTGGTGGCAGTAATAGTAGAACGTTCTCCGAACTTGCAAGTATATGGTCACAAACGTGGTTAGACTTCGAGTGAGATCTTAGGAAAGATCATCTGTAAAATCTTGGGTGTAACCATCTCATCATGCTGAACTACAACAGCAATGTAATGTAGGACAGTTATGAAATGTTTGTAAGCCAAATAGGCAGCACGAAGCACGGCCACAACTGGTAACAACATCTGGACTAAGAACTACAAATTCGATTGGGTATTCCGTTGTTTCTTCCCTATTACAAACATTATCAGTGGTATTATCTACAGAAAGGCATACTGTTTTAATAATGGTAACTCAAAGATGAGACAAGATATTAGTGAGATTAAACAACCCCATCACTTGTTTATAGATTTCGCCTGTAGATTGTTACTGGCTTATTTCATTAGGAACCGCAACGGCAACCAAAGAATTCAAGATTCGAATACATTGCGGTAGTCTTTTATTAAGACACTGATACTTTCCTATACAATCTCATATGTCCTCACTGAGTTTAGTTCCTGTGTTCCTTCAAAACACTTCATTACTGGGAACTCAACTCCTGCAGAATTATACTTCAAATCGTCATCTTTCGCAGATTTCCTTCCGTGTCTACTTTTCTTCAAAATTCACTACAGGTAGAGGCTGGTTAAGCCAGAACACGAGAAAAACGGACGATGGCTCGGTTGTTTATAGTCACGGTCAGGGAAATAGCACGCGTAAGTTGTGAAACGTGGACCAACGCGTTGTAGTGGTATATCATGACTTTTAATGACTCAAGCAACCTACTCGGATATACAACATGAATGAAACCGGTGTTCGTAGTAATCAGTTGAAAAGTCAGTAAGACGCCTGAGAAGCCCCAAAGGATGGTTATCAAGTTCTTCGTTTATGGTTCGCTTTTTTTTTTCGGAGGGTGATGCTACTTTCGTTCGGTCGACTTCTTTGTGACTTTCACACCATTCGAACCAAGTAATACCTTAGATCTTGATACCGTTTGTGAACAGCCGGAAGCATAGACGGAATCTCAGAGGCTGGTAACTGTAACTCACTCAATTCGCTCCAGTCTTCGACGCGGGAGATGAAATCAGCATTCAGCAAAGAGGTTTGTCACGGCAAACCTGCTGTTCTGGGTGAATGTAACGTTCTGAATAGCAAGACAAAAGTGTCGGCTGTCTGATCTCTTTTTAATTACGGCTGGCATTCGATAACAATGGAATTTACGAAACCTGTCACTATTACGTGTTGACCATTCCGTGGTTCATTTTCAGTCAGTCGTCGGTCTTGTTTGCTCTTTGGTTCTCTTTTCTTTACTCCGAGGTTTTGATGGAGGTTGACTATCACAACAGTGTATGAAGTGTTAAACATCTGTTGGTAAAGTGTTCTCTTTGGTTTGCATCTTAGTGGCCAATAGACACCCTAAAGACACGAGAAGAACACCAGGGTTTGTCGATCACATCCCCTACTTGAAAAAACTGCGGACTCTACGCCAATATTCGCGGCCAACAGTGGTGGTGCTTTGAACCTGAATGTTGCTATAAATTTTATTGCGTGACGCACACTCCGAGGGTGTCTCCATTGTGGAGAAGTTCTAGTGAATCATACCAATTCGTTCGAATCGTTATCATGTGCCGCAATTGAAGAATGCGCACTTACGAACAGCTATCTATTGCCTTCTCAGCTTCAGGCAGCATTCGTGGGAATTGTCCAATCTTCTCCTGCCCCTTTAACCACAGTGTACTTGATGTCAAAGAGAGTACACGGGAAGGTTCCGAGAATTTGGAAGCCGATTTCCTACCAGGTAGTAAATCGGGCTTTATTTATTTTTCTTATAGACAGTCAACCGACAGAGCATCTGACTTAATGCGCTGACGGCTTGAAGAAACCGGAAGGCAGTCGGGTGTTGACACGACCACGGTCTATGAAAATCTTAACCATCCCTCTAAGTAAGGTACCGTCTTCCAGGTTGGGAGTTTGCGAATATTTGCAGCGCTTGTATGAAATGCTTTCCGAAATGGTAGTGTTGCAGCCAATGGTGAGGTCGCAACTGTTATCCCGTTCCCTTTTCAACCGTGTGAATTTCCGTCATTTTTACTTTTTTCTTCCTAATTTTCACGCATGTACTTATTTGTCAGTTGATTGGACATTGGTACCTAGGTATTGCGGCTCAGAGTCAAAGATGATGAGGTCGGTGAATGTGTGTAAAGACCTGTTTAGTATCAACCTCTTATCACGAATAAGGTAACGAATGAGCAAAACAAAACGCTGAACTGTCGACTTTTATACACAAGATAAAAATTCATCAACGTGCACAATAAATTTGTCAATAAAGTCCATGAAGTATTCAGGCGGGCAACAGTTTGGCTTCTCGCAGTAATATGCTTTCACCATACTATGAAATCATGAGAAGCGTATTCCCTAGTCAGGGTTGGGATTTGTACTATGACCATTTCTTACACAAGAGCGGTTTGTGCATAACTTATTGGTTAGTTTGGTGCTTGCTATCATTTGACCGCCTCTCCCAAGTCTTCAATTTTACGCATAAACTACCATGGTTTAACAGTTCTTGTGTTTTATGTGAGATCTGTGGATTAACGGTCAATATGAGCATCTCGTGAACGTCATATGTTTCGAGCTGTTAGAAAAGTACCGTATTCCTATCAGAGGTGTATCGCCCGGCAATTTTTCCTAAGTGAGAAAGCAATAATGGTCGCTTACATACATACATATGACCTTTTAAATTCAGAAGTGGGATTTTTTTGCCCACGAGTTTTAAATGACTTCGAACGTCACATAATTTAGGTAACTCTGTCTCGATCTGATATGATGACAATTTTACTGTTATCTCAGAACGGACCACTGATACAAAGTCTGTACTTGTGGACAAACTTCCCATCGGTGAACACAAGATTTTATCTGTTCGGGCTGTACGTCTTCATTCGGTTCACAATAATAATGTAAATTTACGTCGATTATAAAAGGATTATTATGGTAGTTTATTGCTGATCTGTATCTCTTGTGTCTTAACCTAAAACGTTTTTTGAGTTACTATACTTTTACGAATAACCTATTATTTTGTGGGTTGCACCATCTTGAGCTGTTTAACAAAACTTTGATATCGCCTTGTGTCCACACAACGGTAGGTTGAGTGTCAAAACAGCAGACCTGGAGTTATTGAAACGATGAAATAACATTCAAGTCAATACATGTTTTAATAAAGGTTTATCCTGTGGACCAGCACATATTTTCTAGCCCAGACTGATTCACACACAATCCAGCATTCTGTAACATTTGAATTAATCAATCCAACTTGACTGCATTACATCGATGCAAATTGTGTACTGACAAAAGCTATCTATTATCTTGTCTCCCAATATCGCTTACTTTCATACGACCCGTTGTTTATCTTTTGGTGAACCACATTTAACTTGTGCGTATCTATGAAAGTTATTGTGTGAACTTGTATGTTAATTTACGAATATCTCCATCAGACCGTTTATGTCTTGCTAGGTGAACCAAAAAGAAATACATACATGCGATTAGTTTACGCCTTTTATAGTTACCGTATGCTAAATGTTCCAGCATCCCCTAATCATATTTCCATTAGTATTTCAGCGTATAAGTTCTGTTTAGTGTACCTGAGAGGCTCGGATAGACCGCTTTTGTCTTAACTGCCGAAAATGATGGCTCCGACCGGAAGTGAGCTAGTGTTCCTGAAGGGGAGACATGTTTCACATTTCTGTCTGGTCTTTCTCTGCTAACAGGAATTCGTACGAAATCCATCGAAGTATGATTAGGGCCTGTTTTGAATGCATGTGCAGAGGGGCCAAAATCCAGCTCTTCTACGCCTCCCACAGTCCCATATCCTTGACCATCCATGTAACGTGAGCGATTGGGGCGAGTCGGTCCGAATTGTCCGGAAGATTCGTAATTGGCACCTTTGTGGAAACAACAGATAAATGAAAGACAACGCAGCTAAATTAAGTAAGGAAGAACTTGCTATTGTTATTCGCTTGCAGCCAACGTAGACAAAACAATATGACAATCATCGTGTTGTATATCTGCTCCACTTACTGAGAGACTATAACAGATATCTGAAGTCATAAATTATGCTTCATATAACTCTAACAAGTCAGTGAAACCACTGCCCTGTCTATATTCTTTGTAATTACCTGTTTCTGTCTCCGTTTCACATGCGTTTTAAGTCAACCACTTTTGGTCTCTAACGTGTCTTCTTGTGTGTCAAAAAAGATGTGTGTAAAGCCACGGGAGTCGCAGTCTGTGTGCACATTTATTTTGGCTGTACAGAATAGGGTTATGTGACCGAATCACAGCCGAGTCCACGCAGACAGTAAGCGCTGTTAGACTGGCTTCCATTAAAATGTTCACAACTTACTACCCTTCTATACAGCGTTATTAGTATTATGAGAGCTTTTTATGGGAGTATTGTTAGGCTTTACCAGCTGTAGAGTTATCACGATGTCTATTGCTCTTACCAGAAAACCAGAAATGTTGATTTTTGGCCAGTGCACGGAATTGCCTCACCCCTCGACGTGCGACTAGGTTCTTAATTTCTCAAATTGCCACAAATAAGTAGGTGATCCATGACCCGGATCGCATTATTGCAGACAGTCTGGGTCAAAACAACGGCCTTCCAGTAGTCAACTTACATACACATGCACTATCACCCGCCACCCCTAGATGGACTTCAGTTCACTCGACCGTCGACGACTTTAACCGCCCTGTCCGATCTGTTAAGACTTTGATATACCAATAATAAGTGCCTTGGATAACAGTTTATTCTGATGATGATGATGACCCAAAGAGTCGCCTTCAAATGTGACCACTTTCGAATTTTAGTGGAACTTGTGGATGATGGTTTGGATATGGTTGATTTTTTCGGTTGACATTCACGTCTTTTCCACAGATGGTGTTTTAACTTTCCTTTTTCTAATGGTGATAATAAATTGTGATAGATTCTGGTTCTGGTTGTACGAAATTCAAGATAACTGTGTGAAAGTTGTCCGAGTAAGAATTTTTCCTCATCCAAGTTTAAAGTTAGAATGCAAGTATAGGCAAAATGCGAACGAGAACCTCACATTAACCAACACAGTCTGGTTCATCCTATTCAGTAGACAGCATTAGCTTCAAGCCCCAATTGTGTTTCGACTCATTCGTTCTATGCGTTCTCTGCCTAACCGATTTATCACTTCCGGTTCAGGAGTTTGCTAGTCGACCGCGTTCAACGCCGCGCTAATGATCTCATACTAAAACAATGCGTTAACACACTTGTCTCATTAACACGAATTCCGAAGTTCATATCGTGGGTCGGCTTGACTGATAATCTTGAACAGGACTAACAGTCAGGCCTTAGTTTTCCCTATTAAGATGGGTTAACGGAAAAGTTCTGATTAATGTGAAAAGCGTGATTAATTGTAGATGATGTTCAGATGAAAATAGAAGAAATCGGTGACTTTGTCAGTTAATTTAAAACGAATACTATCCTGGTCCATTGTATAGTTATTGTGTGAAACAAAACAGATAAAATTCTTCAACATACCTACCATACAAAAGTGTTCAGGAGGATTTAGATGGTTTATGATCTCGGCGATTCTCATCCGAACTGGTAACTCATTTTTTGCATAGTTTTGAGCAATGTGCTATCCGGATGTAACTTATGAAACAGAATGTGGTATTGTATATCCTCCCTCTTAGTATGAACCAAAACAACGTAGTCAACTAGATACTGGTTACATGATTTCAAACACAAAGAGTAGTTATATCCAGGTTGTGACATAGATGGGCACAGCTGGTGAACTTGGGTGCTAAAGGAACACTATTCTAGTTTTTAATTTCAAAGGGACAAGAACAGATTGGGATGTGAAAGTTGCCAGTACATGTGAAAGTTGTCAAATTTAGTGGAAAGTGTCAAAAATTCCAGGCAGGAAAATCAAATACTAAAGACTGTCAGAGGACGTGGTTACCAACTGCAAACAGAAGCGGTGGGTGACTGAATTGATGGAACCCTTGGAAAATGGGCTCTCAATTTGATTACCAAATAACTGCAGTAATGGTCCATCAACGTATTGACGGTGCGATCTCGTATACTGTTTTAATGCATCTTTAAATTCTCGCAGTGGCCGACGTTCGCGGAAACGATGGTTGTCAATAGTGACTACCTATATGTTTAAGCAAGAGAGCAGCTGACACTTACTGTGATTTTCTTCTACTAAGGTTTACAAAGGCACATGACATGTTCCGATCTAAATCTTTTTGACCCTGGAACGCCCGTGTGAATTCATCTGGATTGCGCATGAACAAACTGGATTATACCTAACATTCCAATAGGGGAACGAGTACAGACGACAACTTGTTAAATTTATGAATGTGCTATACTACCCAATCAGGCAGCATATAAACGAAATTCGCGTGTGCCCAAGTACATGATAGACCGCACGAAAGCACGCGGCCAAACCAATGGACAAACCTGACCTAACCGACCAATCAAGCCACCATCAATTGACTGACCAGTGACCTAGTTTCTTTGTAATAAGTCTGATCGATATCTCGATCTAACTCTATTAACTCCTTATATAATTGTACCGGTTTGAAGATGAATGATCGAAAACATGTTCGCCAATATTTCTCCATTTTTACTCACTATAAGTCTAAGTGACTTAAAGCCTTGCTGATTTGCATGATACGCACAAACAACTGAGTCGCTTCTCATCTTACTTCGTCAAATTTTTATTTACAAATAAAAATATAATGTGACTGTTTACTGTTGAAACTTTAACGCAAACAAGTATTGTGTCAATCACAAACAACCACAAGTTGGCCTGGTATGCCCACAACGTTTTTGATTATCCTGGTGTCGAATATGCAGCAAAGTAGGAAACATTAAATTCAGCACCTATCTGAAGAATAATGCATATAAACTCACGAATTTCTGGAACGGACATCATGGCTGCACTAAG
Source organism: Paragonimus heterotremus (assembly GCA_013368495.1). Lineage (NCBI taxonomy): Eukaryota > Metazoa > Platyhelminthes > Trematoda > Plagiorchiida > Troglotrematidae > Paragonimus > Paragonimus heterotremus. The sequence goes on along the minus strand of LUCH01001212.1, from coordinate 87,634 downwards.
TTGTGAACTTCTGATCTACATGAAATAAATTTTTAAAAGAACAGATGATGAAATCGGTTAGTGCAGTTAATCGAACTGAACAGCGTTTACAACATCTAACGAAGAACACATATGACTCACAAACAAAACTGACAAACGACAGAATAAGCGATTAGTTGGATCACGCTTGAGATTGACTGAAAATACACGATTTCAGGACAGCCTGTAACAGACTCGTATACGTGAGTATTAGTGTCACTTGAAACATGACTAGGAAATTTTCCAAGATCAGACAAACTAGTTGCAGTTGGTGGACAGTTAGGACATACTCTTTCTGTCTTTGGTTCGAAACCAATCGGAGCCCAATTGCTTCGCTGTAGGATCTGTCCTAAACTAGACCTGATTGGGAACTCCTGCTTGGGAAGTCACTCTCCTGAAACATTTGGGAGATTCCTTATCACGTAGTATTTCGGTTGGCAACCGAGTCTAAATGCGGAATTTCCGAGCTCCTGCCGTGGCTTCCTAGCTCACCTAGTAAAACACTCACCGCGTATGAACATGTCACTTCTGTTGCCACCTCGAATCTAGCTGAAGCCCAAATTTTTCTCTATAAGGATTTTTCTAAGTCATTGTGAACCAATGCACTCATCCAAATGTCAAATGCTCTACGACAACGGTATGCAAACATGAGCAAAACTTCTACTTCGGTATAACGAGGTCGTGCAGAGGTATTGATAGAAATGAAGTCGATATACTCAGTTGGACAAGCTGATTCGACAGTCGATTTGTGAAGAAGGAAGGAATTAAAAGCCTCAGATTGTTCAGTCTCTTTGGTGCTCAGCACTGTCATTCATTGATGAAAGTCAAGTAGATCGATGCAAGATGAGCTAAGATCCTTAACTTTGGTTTGCATAGATTCTCTGGATTTCCCGACACCAACCGTCCACTGCCAAATGTTACACTAGAATGTGCGAACACAGCAGCTGATTTAAACAAGAAGTGAACGCCGGAGACCATTGGTAGAGTATTGGATTAACCAGGCATTAATATTGCCTTTTGGAGCGAACGACGACACGTTCGTAACTGGTGCATCTAAAAGTCCGGTTGACAGTTGAAAGAACTCACAAATGCATATGAAACAAAGTTTTGGAAATTGTCTATAGTTACTTATAGGACAGAGAGAACAAGAATTGAAAATGGGAATAAACTAACATCGCAGATGGAATGCAGAACATCCCTGATATCTGGTACTGATTGGATGCCCGTCATTAAAGTTCAAACATTGGACACAGGTTACGAAATTGCGTTGCGAAATGTTCAGGTAGTCAGGAGAGGGAATAGAACACAAAAAGTGTGCCTAGGTGCAGAGGATAGAGGAGTTACAAGACTAAAACTACTGTAAAGAGAAACAGAAGTTGCGACTTTTCGACCGGTCTTATATCGAGCCAACTGACACGTCGGTGGCCACATCCATTAGGCACACAGAACACTGAATGATTATTAACGCATGCTCAATACTTTAATCCTCATATTTCTCAAAAACGACTGCTAGACTATACTTAACCAACTGACTACTTCGATTTTATTTATGTCATGCAACTTCATTTTATCAGGCTCAACAACTCGAGTTTATCTGAGCCTTTGTTTTGCTCGCATCTGCCATATCTTAAGTAGTTACTAGTACACTTAGTATGACGAAATTTCCAAGTTTTTTCGGGAGAAAAATATTACTCACAAACACAAATGTGAATAGCTTACAAGATGGTTTGACGTCAAGACTAGGAAATCCTCTTTGGATAGACTGTATGCATTACATACGAACTGTTACTGAGGTGCTTCATTTAAAACGACTGTATGAATATAGTTTTGTGCGAGGGAAATAGTCATTTTCTTGCCCTGCTAGAATTCGAAATTTGGTGGATGAATTATCCATCGATTTCTTCTTCCATTCTTTGGATATCATTGACCTAATATAGCCAGTAAATACCAACGAATTTTTATCGTCCTTAAAGTTTTTTGTCATATACTTTACCCAGAATATGATTTGGACTGTCACTGAACAATCTATCTACTCAACAGGTTGACTATCTTCTCTAATTGACTTGCGGTTGTTCTGATTTGTAGCATGCAGTCTGGGGCCGCATGGTCGGATTTACGACGTGTGTTCAATAAAATACATGTACACTTCGGTAAGCGCCTTCTTCCAGAACACCACCACCAAACAGTTCATCCAGTAAAGTACAAGCTCCGGTTGCGAGTAAACAGGACGAACACGTTTTGCATGCTGGGAGTGACAACACAGAGAAATAACAACAGCAAGTATGGCTGAGCGTACCCGACCAGTTAACAGATGTTTCTGTCGTCCCGTCTGAGACCTTTCACGCGATAGACAAGTCGGCGAGTCCGGTAAAGGTATGTTAGATGTGATAAGGTCACGAGTGATCCGATCGTACTCAGGGGGTGCGAAAGTATTCAAGGTAGCAATATTGTATGTACGAGGGCTGGTACTACGACTGCGGGGTGGTCTATTAATGGGCCGGGGTTCATAAGAAGCAGACACGGCTGACACATTTATCCTATCAAACTTGGGGTTAGGAACTCTGGCGGACAAAGGGAAACTCAACTTATCTTCGGTGGAAGAAGACGAGAATGCTGTCATTATTGGCCCAGGCATCTCAACTCTTCGTCGAAGTAGATGGTGTGCACCAGCTATTCTAGAAGAGATTATTGTCGCATTAGGATTGGCCAGAGGTGGCCAGAACCCTGGTTTATGTCGCGGCCGCCAGTAAGTTTCAAAATGCATGGAATTAGGAAAGGCATCGCGAAACCTTAGACTTGTTTGTCCAAGTCTTGCATATCTTTCAGGTGTCGCGTACACGTGACTCATGGGCAAATTTCGCAGGTCCCAACTGCTTTTTGCCAAACCACGAGGTCGCCAACTTCGTGAAGGATGTGGCGCATTCAGGTTATATAACGACCGGGTTCTATAGCAACAACTTTCATCTACACGCTTATCAGAAAGAGGTGCCATATCATCGGACTCTTCATGGTAACAGCCAGAATACTTTGAAGCAGCGCACCGAAATGTTGGATCGTAGTCATCCGACATGGATCGCGTTTGCCCCCAGGCCTGCCTCAGTTGATGCCTACGATGTGCAGGAGATCGAACACGACTTGACCGGCCAGCCTGTCGAGAGTGAGGATCAGGCCACGGCCAAGGGGCAAGAACGTGATCAGATTTCACCTTAGAATGAGGGTAACCTCTATGAAACACAATCTTGTCTTGCCGTTTCGTTTCAGGTGATGAGTTGACAGCTGCTTGCTCATGGTAGTCTTCCAGTTTACGACGTCTCAAAAGTGCCTGTAAAAGAAGTTGAAATGAAAAGAACGACACTCTGACCCATTTACGAAACCGAGTTTTTTGTTTGCACTGACCAGTACAATACGGCTTCGTTCCCTAAGACAGCATCAGTGGGATAGAACATTGTTACGTGAAATGAAATAAGTCTGTAGGTGCGTGATGAGTTCTAAGTGTACTAAATTTAAGCACGATGTAGGCGTGAGCAGTATTATGTCCCAGCTTCAATAGGCCAACTGGATACTTCTTTGGAAACTGGTTTATATCGAAAGTAACTAATGAACACAGCTACATTCGAAAATGAAAGTCAGATATTACGTGATCGTCCAATGAATTTCCACCTGACCATAAAAATTACACCACGAATTGTGACAAGGAAATGGATGAATATCACAATTTTCGAAACTGGAAACCGTTGGTAATGGTTATGGTTATGGTAAATGAACAGGTGGATACTGTAATTGGCACATCCAATAAAATACGACCTAACTACAGTTCTATGGACCGCATACAAGGCAACGTTGTAACTACCGTTTGTGCCTACAATTAACTGTTGTTGGAATACGTAAACAGCCTAAAAGCATACATGAGTGTACGATAGTATTGATTATCATTCTGAAATATCATTTTAGTATCATATTTATTTGTTTGCTTACTGGTGAAAAACAAATTGTTCTAAAATCCTATCACAGTGTTTGATGTTTCCAGCAGGGAACTAGGTACTAAGGACTGATACTATTCTTTGAGCACTCAAGAGTTCACGAGACATTCGAAACTCTCATACTGAATCCTTAATTGTGTGGTCAATTTTAAACAATTTGATCAGACGTATGTGAAAATACCAGTATTGTTTATTTTATTTCCGCACAGAACGGTGGTGTTGTTTTTGTTATATACTAACAAACCATATACCTCAATTTAAGTAATAGATTGATCCTCGTAATCGATGAATAGACAGAACCAGGAATATGTCTTCGCATGTGTTGTTTCTTAATGAGAATTAGAAAATGACGATACTTTAAACTGTTATGCTACTGTATTGAAACGCTCAGTTTATCATACAAAGCTCTCATTGAGTGATAACTAGGACTGGGTGGGTTATCACCATTTTTAACTCAAATATTACGTAACATTCCCTTTACCTCAGCAGATCCAATAGCATCGGCGGTGGGGCTTAGTTTCCTGTTCGAAGGATCCGCTGAAATGGTAATCAATCCGGGTTCTAGTCTTGTAACTGGATCTGGTTGTGAAGTGGGTGTTGGACTCAGTGGGAGTTCGTACACACTGGTCAAAGGAACGCCCGCACGTCTAGATGCCGTTTCATCCTGTGTAACATGTGGGGAATATTCATTTGGGATCACAAGCGAGTAATCTATGGTCGATTAATGTGTTTACGCCCTTGAAATCTTTTTGTTCATGTTATTTAATGAATAATGCAACAGCCGTTATCATGGGAAATGTGAATTATGACATGCACTTTTCAAGCACTGGGAAAGTGAGACGCAATCGAAAACTTCTGAGAATCATTCCAGGATCGGTTTACTGTAACTTGTGCATTACTTGTTATCAGGTAGAATGTGCCTGGGCATAAACTGGTTTAGCACCAATTGTCTTCTAATTCTGACGCGTACATATACAATCTCAGTGGATCAGTCAGCTAAGTGTAGTATACCATCCATAGCTGAACCTATTGGAATTCGTCTGTACAGCTCACTCCTGTCCACTGAGACATGTTTCGTTCAGGCTTTGGTATTACCTTGACCAACCCCTGCCCTATGAACCTGTCATGATCCATTGTTCCAGTGGGTATTTGACTGCATCTTGGCAGTGATTTGATTGACTTCATTAATCGTCCTCTTTTTTGGCCCTTTAATGATTCTTGCGTAAAACTTTGATATGAATATAATAAATCCCGTCCAATGATAAATAACTGAAAACTGGCATGTTTGTTGAACGGTGTTTTTCAGAATCAACTGTACTCAAGCATGGGAGTTTTTTTTGTATATGACTTGCTGAATAGTATGGTTGGATTAGCCATAGTGTGAAAACCTACAAACATGCACTCGTTTTTTAGGCCAAACAGCTAATATGTTGGATAGTTATCATTGATGCAATTGAAAATGTACAGTATATTTTCGGTGAACGGTGTTACGGTTGACTATGAACATTGCCTAGTTTAGTTTATGCCACTATTCTTCACGCATGGAGCTGACCGTGACAAATGTAAAAGAACAGGACTTACAAACCAGCCATACACAATGCGTAATAGTTTTTCAACCGGGTAATGGATACAGCCAGCTGATTCCAGTGACCACTAACAAAGCGGTGGACAGTTGTTTCCACCTCCTCAAGTCTCACTCGTAAAAGGCACGTGGGAGATTGCTGGACTGCCACAGACGGAAAGCACAACTACTGAGGAATGTGACAGCACCAGTCTGACTGGCAAGGGTGCATGGTGATAAGACTGTCTATGAGTTCGAGGCGAACTCTGAAAGCATGTTGAAATCAGCCAGTGGATTATACTTTTAATTATTGTCAAACTGAGTGTCGCTGGAAAACAGCTAATGGCCTGACCATTGCAATATACACGAGAAAGGTAATCTGTGGCTGATGAAAGAAACGTTACAAATACTGATGGAAAAATATCCGAAATGAAGCACAATTCAATTTAATTTTCGTGCTATACGAAGGAAACTGCTGAAATTTACTGCCTTAAGTATTTTGACCGGATATTTTTATTCACACGGAAATAAGTTACAGTCTTTCTCCTAATCAATGTATAAGAAAATCCAGTCCAGTTGCAGTGAACCGTACGAAGTTGAGCTCAGGACTTAAATCTGTTGAGCACTTCAGTTTTCAGGAGATTATACATAGCATAGTGCCTAGCGAAGGTTACTTACGGCTAAGTCAAGTGTCTATGCATACCGGCTAGAAAAACATTCTTCAGTCACTCACGTTTGAGAACGTTGAATAGCTGTACTACAGCTTTCAAATAGATTGTGCTATGTGATCCCAGTTTTTGAGTTGTATATTGTTACCGAGATTTTGGGTGGGACAAGTGTGAACAAGTGGTTTCCGGTTGGGTCCAAAAGCAAGAAAAGATTCCAATGGTTTTCTGTGGACCACTGTCGGTTTGTACCAATCTGTTTGTGTTGAGTAGCGTACATATGAACAATCTGTTTATACTGACACTTCAATCAGTTATGCGGTGAGTTTGTTCAGATTACAATCGATGTTGGTTAAATGTTCGAGAATTAACTGAAGAGAAGGAGAATATTTTGACAGAGATAATATGTATAATGAATACCGGAAACTAGTCGAAGCTTTGGTTTGTGTAAGCTGAGTACCACTCATAGTCGATCGCGGTTTTCTGATTCCCATCGCATTCTGGCCAGCCCCTTCTGAAGAGGAACACTATATTCGACGTTGGCTTCTGTTAAGACACATTAATTGCACACACCCTTTCCACGACCAGCCGAGTTTTGCGGCAACGGTATTAATCGTTGCCTGATTAGCACCACAATAGGCTAGAGAGACTTATCACATTTAAACGTTCAGTCTCACTTGCTTGTGAACGACACTCAGGTCACCTTGCCTTTCCAAGATGAGGTTTACCTACCGCTCGTTAACCTTGTTGAATAGCCTCGTGTTTACCACTTGTTATTACGGTCGAGTTCTCGACGTTTTTATTCTAACCAACAAACAACACTTTACTTACTGGGTAGTAGTCAGTAGTCAGGGTGACATGAACCAAATTACAAACGATTATACTGCGGGTACAGTGAACCCCGCCAATGACCTTGGGGCTAATGTGACTGAATTCATTTCAGTCTCAAGCCACAGTGTTACCTAATTTATAGGATCATCAGTCTTCTTGAGAACAGAAACCAGTTGTCATGATAGTAGACGAAAGGTGAACTACATCTACCTTAAGTATATAAACAGAATCAGTGTTAGTGACCGTAACATATTAACCGTAATGTTAAATTTATTGAAGTAGCAATTAACTCATGATGTTCTACCTGAAACAAACTAGTGTGATGTCTGCTACTGGTTGACATGCAAAAGCCCCGAATACGAGGTCGCATGGTTTTTGAAATCAGATTTTAGAGAATCATCCAAATGAACACCGTTTAACTGGGTCTGTAATTTGTATTATGCTGTAAGAAGAATTGCTTTCACTAATACCAGCCATCATGCTCCTTTTATAAACCACCGGATTAGTACGGTTCAAAGTTCACGAAGAGATTATCTCTAGAGTTACTTGTGAAAACATGGCCGGAGTGCTAATCTCGGTCGTGGCAAGATGTGTACTACTGACGAGATCTTACAAAAGCGAAACTCCAGTCGATCGTTTCTTGTCGAAAGAGACTAGAAAGTCTACCTGAATGCGAGGGGTGCGATCATCTTGAAATTAACCAAGTCCGTGTGATGTGAGGCTGACCCAACACTGTTCACTAACGCAAATTCTTCATTGTCCAAGTAGCGCGTACATGTTATTGAGTGCTTGATGGTATCTGATATCAAAATTCCAGCTCACAGTGCAACGAGATTTTCATTTAAGCACCGTGTACAATTTTCTCCGATTGTGTGTGTTGCATTCGACCTGGATCATGTATGTATCCGTCCCACTCCAGATCGATAAAGGCACTGTGGTTTTGTTGGACTGTTGTATGTTATTGACTGATTTGCAATTTACTTGTCTTTCAAATTTTGTTTCATAGTTCCATTCAGTCACGCTTATGGTGAGTTTGTTGTGTGAGAAATCGGTTGTATGCGTGTATGTTGGCATATTTCGATAACCTAGTTAGCTTAAACGGCACAATGCGATGAGCATACCGACATGGCCACTCATACCGGGTAGGCCAGCAGGTAGAAGATGGACACACTTAAGTCCTCAGTCCTGCACTTTGGGGGTATGGATGAGGCTGTCTTCTTACCACAGAAAACTGACAGTCGTTCGAGTCCACTGCTATTCACCCGCTGTTCTGTGTTACAGGCTTTCGGATCAAAGGACTTGGTTGACATCCTTGAGTATTCTGCTGTCTAGGCATGTGCGTCTTGTTGGAATCTGAAGTTGGCATAAACCATGACAATACGATACGAACCAAACGAGATACTGCATCGATCGTCACACAGAGTAAACCGGGTCGCCCTGTCTGCTGTTTCCAGCAAGGTGGATAGGCGAAAATATGCTACCGTTAAGCCCTGCCTCGGTGACTCCTCTAACATCACTCTCAAAGTAGACATCACTCAGACAAATCTCAGTGGCATGACGTCCAACCTATGGCAAACCCAAGGGGGCAAGGTTGCTACCCATCGATACATGAAATGTTGGTACGCTGTTGAATCGATGCAGCGTAGGACGGTCGGAACGCCCCAGCGCACTGACCGCCATGCAACCGAGCTAGTATGACATCGACATCGCACCTGTGATTGAGACCAGGCTTGCAAACAAAGATAAGCTCACATAACTAGGTGCAGAGTACGCATTCTGTTGAACAGATTACCCAATGGACAGTGCTCAGGAGCATGGCACTTGTTTCGCAGCAGCTGACTGCATCAATTAGATGAGATCAGCGAATCGCACACCATTAGTCTTCGAATAATGTGAAACATTGAGTTCCCTTTATCCAGTTCATTAAGACGGCAAGAAGGCATACATTGTGAGATGCAAGCATTTCGTTTATCCTCATCAGTCGAATACATAAAACATTCAGTTATCTAGGTTAAGGGCATGGCGACAAGACAGTGAAATGAACGAATATCACCATGGCAGTAATCAGGGTTCACTGCCACGGTAAAGAAATTGATTGCGTCAGCACCTTTTACCAACAAAGGGCCAGTGCGTGACGCTTGATTAG